>PVIA01012507.1:0-37423 GCA_004024845.1 Tonatia bakeri | reverse complement strand
AATAAAATAAAATAAAATACAGAAACCTAAAAAAAATAAATTTCACTGCTGTTGATTGTTAAACTTTTTTATAAAAGTTGTAAAAATGTAAAGTTCACAAATTTTAGGTTAGACTGTATGATTCTTCATGCTCTACCAATAGTAAATATGGTTATTTTAAATAAATCTTTGTAATCTAATAAATTTTAAAAATTGTGTATGATTTTAATTTCATCTTATTTGCAGACTTATGAAATTGAATATCTATTATCTGTTTATTGGCCATTTATGTGTTTTTTTAATTTGCCTGTTCTGATCCTTTGCCCATTTTTGATACATGATTTTACTTATGTTTTGTAGAAACAATTTGCTCTGTAATGGGCTCAGCCTGAAGTCGCTTGCTGAGACTGTTTTGAAATTTCCCCTCGACAAGTCCCTTGTGCTTCGTTGCAGCAACTGGGACGCTGAGGATCTTACGGAGGACCAGGTACTTCCTACCAGAGTGGCTGAGGGATGGAAGACTCACTGCTCGTGAACTATAATTGTTTTTAAAATTCTAATTCTCAAATAAGTTACAAGTAATGGGCAGAAATGCCTTAAAATAGATGCCTTGTCTGATGATACCCAAGATAATAATGCTTAATGAAATTTTAGAAAATGCAGAAAATACCGGGTTGACCAAAAAGTCCATATGGTTTTGAATTCTTATTTCTTCATTCTTTTCTGGTTGTATGTTTTTTTTCTTCCTTCTGGTCCACTCCATTGATGTGAGACCCAGCTTTCATTCCATCACTATTGGTTCCCTGTGCATTTTTCTTCATTTCCCTTATTGTAGCCTTCATTTTTTCATCTAATTTGTGTCCAAAATCAACCAATTCTATGAGCATCCTGATCACCAGTGTTTTGAACTGTGCATCTGATAGGTTGGCTATCTCTGGGTTGCTTAAAAGTACTGATTGCGAAGTTTTCAATTCTGTTTGAACCATCTGTTTTTTTTTCCCCCTCTTTGGTCTGGTCGTGCCTGTTACTTATGAGGGGTAGAGCCTTAGGTGTTCACCAAGGCGAGGCACCCCAGTCGCTGGGTTGTGACGTTGTATGTGGGGGCGGGGTCCAAGAGAGAACAATGGTGCTTGCTCTGCTCTCTGTGGGACCTCAGTCCCTTCCGCTGCTTCCCCTGAGCAAACTGGGCCCCACTGGTGCCATTTCCCATGTGGGTGGGGTCGTGCACCCCATGGGACTTTCCAAGGACCTCTCCTGTGAGGCTGGGAGTCTCTCCCTGCGCCCCAACCCCTACAGGTATTTTCAGTGCCCCAAGGCTGTCTTTCCCAGCACTGGGATCCTGGGTTGCATGCAGTGCCTTGCTTCATAATTGCTGCCTCGCAGGGTCTGCTGGTTGCCACCGCTTGGCTGGGGTCTGCCAGCTGCTGCTTGTGTGCTCAGGGTCCGCCCGCTGCGGTCTTGCCTGCCCTCCGCTCTCCACACCTTTACCGGAGCCCAGCCGCCTGACTCTACCCTTTCCTACCCGTCTGGATGAATGGGTCTATTTTAACTTCTTGGTTGTCTGACTTCCATTCAGATCAATTTTCTGTCAGTTCCGGTTGTTACTCTGTTTCTAAACTGTTTTTGTCCCTATCTTGGTTGAGTGAGGAGGCGCAGTGTGTCTACCTATGCCTCCATCTTGGCCGGAAGTCCAGATCTTAGTATATTTTCAGAGTTGTGTAACCATTATGAAAATTTAATTTTAGAACATTTTCATCTCCCCAAAAAGAAACACCATACCTATTAGCAGTCACTTCCCATCCCCCCACAATACCTAGGTTTGGTGGAGTCTTTCGTAGCATGAAAGTTTTTAATTTTGATGAGGTCCAGTTATTCAATATTTAAAATCATTTATACTTTTGGTATCATATCTAAGAAGTTATTGTCTAACCCAAGGTCATGAACATTTACTCCTGTATTTTCTTCTAAGAGTCTTATGTTTAAGCTCTTATACTTAGGTTTATGATCTGTTTTGAGTTCATTTTTGTGTGTGATGTGAGGTAGGGGTCCTGCTTCATTCTTTGCATGTGGATATCCAGTTGTTCTGATACCATTTGCTGCAAGTGCCTGTTTAGGTTTTTTATTTTTTCCACTTGAAAATCATTTGTTAGAAAGCACCCTGAACTTTTCACATTCAAGCACATGTTTCTCCTGTGGCAGACAACTTGCTGATAGATGTGTGGACTGTTGTTGGGTCTAGGTGGAAAATTTTATCCAAACTTGTTTTATTCTAGAAGCACTAAAAAAAATCCTTACTCCAAAATAATACCATTTGCCAAGCTTGGTTATTAAGGTTATTAAAGGAATCAACCCAGTGGATTGAGTGCCGACCTACAAACTGGAAGGTCACAAGTTCGATTCTCAGGGCTCATGCCTGGGATGCGGGGTCAGGTCCATAGTTGGGGGTATGCGAGAGGCAACCAATTGGTATATCTCTTGCACATTGATGTTTCTCTCTTCCTCCCTTTCCCTCTTTCTGAAAAGAAATAAAATCTTTAAAAATAAAAGAAGTCTTGAAGTTTTTATAGTCTTTGTTGAGATAAGCTATTAATTATATATAGCTTTGACTACTTTTCTTTATGACCAGGTTTCTTGTGACCTGTTACTTGGGAGAATGACTTATCACTATTAAATAAATTCCAGAAATGGGCCTTGTGATTTGGATTTGAGGCCTGTTTGAAGCCTTTGTTTTCAACATCTTACTGATGGCATTCCAATGGCAGTGAACTTCACGGTAGTCCCACAAACCTCTTGATGAATGTTGGTCTCAGCTGTTCTAGATGATCATCATCCCCAAAGTGAAGTTCACATACTAGTTGTCAGACCTGTAGTAACTACCCTCTCTCAGGCTTGGAAAAAAATCTGTCGAGCAGGTTTGGTAGCAGATAGAAACTTCACTGATTTATATAAATCAGGGCTTTTGAGCATTTAAAGTAAGTCATTATTGCCCTGGCCAGTTTGGCTCAGTTGGTTGGGAGCATCATCCCATAACCAAAAGGTTGTGGGTTTGATTCGTGGTCGGGGCACCTACAGGAGGCAACCAGTCAATCCATCTTGCATCGCCGTTTCTCTCTTTCCCTTCCTCTCTTTCTAAAAGCAATGGAAAACGTGTCCTCAGCTGAGGAAGAAGTAAGTCATCATTTTAACTGCTTTAGTTAAAACATAGGGAACGTGAGGATTCATTACAGTATTCCATTTGCTTTCATATAGTTTGAAATTTTTCGTAATAAAAAGTTTTTAAGAAGTACACTGTGCCTCAGTTATTGTATATCTTGAATTAGACCTAAAAGTTGCTTATATCTTTGTGATGACTTTAAAGTTGCTTTCCCTGGTTTGCCTTCCAGATTCCACTGATCTCTGACTTTTCTCTTCAGGTAATTTATGCTGCCAGGGATGCCCAGATCTCAGTGGCTCTCTTTCTCCATCTTCTTGGATACCCTTTCTCTAGGAATTCAACTCTAGAAGAAAGTGATGACCTCATTGACTGGAGAAAGGTCTTGGAGAAATGCCAGGATGTCGTAGACATCCCATTCCGAAGCAAAGGAATTAGCAAATTGGGAGAAGAGGTTAATGGGGAAGCAACGGAATCTCAGCAGAAGTCAAGAAATAAGAAATCTAAGACCGATGTAATGGTGCCAGGCAACCACCAAGGGAGAGACCCCAGAAAACATAAAAGAAAGCCCCTGGGAGTGGGCTATTCTGCCAGGTAACTGACTTCTTCCCTGTCTCGCAAAGAGTCAGAGGCCTAACCTCCCGCCAAAGGGATGTGATGTCTCACCTTGGGAATGGGAGAAGGCTTGTAGGTAAGAAAGCAAAGGCTCTCCACAGGTTAATAATTCTTCCTTTCCTTCAAGGACATTTGGAGCTATCCTTTGATTTATTTGTGTATTTTTTGCCTCTTCCCTTTTTACTTCTTCATCGTTGGGCAGTTGGAGTGGAAATGAGGAGAGCTTAATCTAGCTTTGTCACTGACCCCAGTTTGACCTTAAGGTCAAATTGGTCTTTCTCCATGAGGATATGATTATTATTCCTGCTTGCTTCAGAATAGCTGTGAAAATGAGTAACACGAAGTGCCTCATACTTTTCAGGAGAAATGCATCCTCTGATTTCTTATTCATTTGGTATTTTACTATTTAGAATGGCATCCAGCTCTAAGTCAATGTTACTGTCTAGCCAAGGAGAATTTATGCCTTTGTGGCAGAAAGATGACTAATAAGTACTTTGGAGTGGAAGTTTGGTCCCTGTGGCAAAGTACCTTTAGGAATTGGATGATCAAATTCAAACAAATATTGCGTTTGAGCCAGAAAGAAACCCACGTGGCCCTCATTACTTTAGCCCAACATTCTTTAATTTTAAATTCACTTTGTTTAATCAATGATAAGTTACTCTATAGGGCAGTTTTCTTGGTGCTCTGTTCCTGTTTGTTCTCATAACAGAGCCCACTCCTGAATGTCCCAGTCCATACATATACAAGCTAGAAGTATAAACTGTTCATTTTTAACTCTGTTTTCTAGCCCAACGCAGATGGAGGAATTAACATAGTTTCTTTCCCTATTTGGGTTTTGTTTTTCCCCCATAAATGTAATGTTTGTCCCCATTGTTGAGATAGCTTGGGTCACTCAGAAGAGAACGTGGTAAGGCAACTAATGCTTTCACCAATAGTTAGCTTTCAGTTGTGTATATTTATTTATTTATTTTTAGAGAGAGGGGAAGGGAAGAAGAGAGGGAGAGAAACATCCATGTGTGGTTGCCACTCATGTGCCCCCTGCCAGGGACCTGGCCCACATTCCAGGAAGGTGCCCTGACTGGGAATTGAACCAGTGACCCTTTGGTTCACAGGCTGGCACTCGATCCACTGAGCCACACCAGCCAGGGCAGCTTTCCGTTTTAGATTTCTCTCTCTCTTCCCTGCAGAAAGTCACCGCTCTATGATAACTGCTTTCTGCATGCTCCTGATGGACAGCCCCTGTGCACTTGTGATCGAAGAAAAGCTCAGTGGTACCTGGACAAAGGCATTGGAGGTTTGAGATTCATCTGTCATGTTTTATCTGTAAATGAGGTTCACGAGGGCACTGGCAGGAGTGGAGGGTGAGATAAGGCAGAGAGACCTCGAGTCACATGGGACAGGGCTATTCAAAACCCCCAAATAATGATGTCTGCCAGGACACACACGAGAACAATGAAGGTCGTTTTTCTTGTCTGGGGGAAAAATGGGCAGTCAGACACTGACTAAAGCTTATTTTTTGTAAGAGCTGGTGAGTGAAGAGCCTTTCGTGGTCAGGCTACAGTTTGAACCTGCGGGAAGACCTGAATCCCCAGGAGACTACTACCTGATGGTTAAAGAGAACCTGTGTGTAGTGTGTGGCAAGAAAGACTCCTACATTCGGTGAGTGGGGCTGCCTATTCTGATTGTCTGCCAAGAAGGGGAATTGCCTTTGGGCCACCTGCAGAGCCCTGGGGCCTTGTGGGAGTCCGCCCACATAGGCAGGGAGACTTGTCCCTAGGGCGCATTCCAGTTTCCCTGCGAGTTTTGACACTGGGCCTGGCCTTGCTCTGGTGGCCTCTACCCTTCTGAGCCCAGTTCTTAGTTTCTGGAATGCAGTACTTCTCAGTGACAGTTCGCCATGGGAGAGCAGTTCCCTGGGGCTCATGGAGGCATAGAGACCAGTTTCTTCACAGGCTGCCATTCTCTCTGTTACTGTAATCCTCCCTTGAGGGGCTCACAGGCCTTCCGATCTTCGGTACTGTTCCAAAGTATCCCGATGACCTGAGGCACACTTGGGACAGTCTCGGAAGACTGTTCTGTGTCAAGGTGCCCCCGCAGTGAAGGTGCAGCTGCCTGTCGAGCCTGGGTGCGCAGACATTCAGCTGCCCCCTCGGCTCCTGTGGAGTGACTCCCTTCCTTCCTTTCTCCCGGGCAAAGTGAGACAAGTAGTTGTGGCTGCCAAGAGCTGTTTTCTCTCTTTTTTTAAAAAAAGATTTTATATATTTATTTTTAGAGAGAAGAGAAAGGGGGGAAGAGGAGAGGGAGAAAAACATGAATGTGTGAGAAAAAAATCAATTTATTGCCTCTCACGTGTGCCCCAACCAGGGACTGGCCCTGAAACCCTGGCGTGTGCCATGACTGGGAATCGAAATGGTGACCTTTCGCTTTGCAATGCGACACCCAGCCAACCCAACCAACCAAGCCACACCAGTCAGGGTGAGAGTTTTTCTTGAGAGCTTAGCTCTCTTAGAAAAACTTTGGTGAACTAGGGAAATAATCTTAGAGTAAGGGATTCTTCAAATGACGGAAATTGGCTTTTTCAGGTCACCAGGCTTCCAGAATTTCATGGTTTGAGAGAGTTGTCTTCCAGATGTTGAAGGCCATTAGAATTTCTTTTAATTTCTGTGATACTTTTCCTTCTGGAAGCACTGAAACCCGATAGCAGGTAGTCTATTCTCACTTCAAGAAGAGAGGACCCTGAGGTGCAGGTAGGTGGGCGGGCCTCGAGTGAAATAGGTAGTGTTATCCTTATGTCATGCTGTTGGGCTGTGGTGCCCACGGCTCCACAGGCATGTTTAGGTCCAGATCAGAATCCCAGTAGCCCCTGTGCTAGCTTCTGGTGCGTCCTGTGCTATGTGCTAACGAGCACTGCCTTCTGGGTGGGCCTGCTCAGGAAGAACGTGATTCCACACGAGTACCGGAAGCACTTCCCCATCGAGATGAAGGACCACAACTCCCATGACGTGCTGCTGCTCTGCACCTCCTGCCATGCCATCTCCAACTACTATGACAACCATCTGAAGCAGCAGCTGGCCAAGGAGTTCCAGGCCCCCATTGGCTCTGAGGAGGGCTTGCGCCTGCTGGAGGATCCTGAGCGCCGGCAGATGCGTTCTGGGGCCAGGGCCCTGCTCAACGCCGAGAGCCTGCCTGCTCGTCGGAAGGAGGAGCTGCTGCAGGCTCTCAGAGAGTTTTATGACGCAGACACAGTCACGGATGAGATGCTTCAAGAGGCTGCTTGCCTGGAGACCAGGTACAGTCAGCAGTTCTGGTCAGAGAAGGGAGTGAGGAATAATCTAATGACATTAACCCTGGCTTGCCAGGTACGGGGCATCAGTTGTTTAGGGGCAGTGCAGAACCCCCCAGTAAGCATCCAGTGACTTAAAATACTATGGGGGTGGGACAGAACAAGTTGTTTGAGAATTTCCTTTCTATAGGAGGCTTTTCTATCCTTGACCCATTAAGGCCATACACTTATGTCTATTTCCCTTATTAGCAAGAGAGTTCAAATGCAATAGCGTTGTGCTTTACGTATTTGATGCAGAAGTAAATCCTCACATCAACACATAAAATGAAAGTAACGGTCAAAAATAACCTCAAGTCACTGAAGTTGCCCAAGAAATGCAGTGTATGTGGTTTTGTGCCTTACCTGTGCAGGTCTGTGGGGACCGTGACCAGTGCATCCATGTGTCCTGTCTCACCTGCACTCCAGGGTACACACCCACTGAATGGAATGTGGGCCAAGAGCACTGTTACTGTTTAAATTACTTTCCTTTTTCCTTCTTTCCTTCCTCGCTTTCTCAGACCTCCTTCTCCAGGAGTGCAGAGTTGAGTTCATGTGACTTCATTCAGTGCTCCTGCACGAGCAGTGTGTGGTCCTGAGACCTGAGTGGGTCCGTGGCTCAGACGATGAAGACTCCGGGCCACTGGCTGCAGTTTTGCTCCCCAGCCCTCCCCTTTTTCAGCAGTCCTAGGGCTCGAAGTAGCTGAGCCCACAAGTTCACAAAGCCCCGATAGTGGTGCTGGTTGCCTACAGTGTTTTTGTTATCAAAAAACCAAAATACTTTAACTGTAGCAACAAATATTTATTGAACAGATAATTACAGATATACTAATCTATTTAACCAGGTTAATAAACTTCATATCACTTGTCTTGATTATTTCTTCTAAAAAACCCTATGAAGTAGAAGTGAGGTTTCTTACTCGTAACTGCTAATATTATATCTTACATTTTAAAACCTTTTAGTATTTAAAAAAGTTTATTATTGAATTTGATAGTTGTTGACATTATAGAATAGATGTTTTCCAAGTTCATGTTAGATATGTTGAGGTTAAGTAGCTTGTCAAGGTCAAGGTAAGAAGTTCATGACACTTGGCTCCTTTACCTAATTCCCAAGTGTATTTTCCAAAACAGCCAAACTTCTCTTTTCAGCCATAGACCTTTCTAATAAATTTGTCTGGCTGACTTGGGTAGAAGGGCTCTGCACTTGGATGTCTAGGACCGAGAAGAACAGCTTTAGAGGAAAAGATGGACAAGCTAGTTGGATCCTTGGGAGCTAAGTAATAAAATGTCTGGAAACATCCAGAGGCCACTGACACGGCTTGACTTGTGGAGCCCTGGGAGGGAGGGTGAGAGTGGGGTGTAGACGAGGGAGAGGAGGTGAATCTGCTGGGAGATGATCTTTAATCTGCGGGCAAGGTAATCTTCATTCAGAGGAGGCGAAGCAGGATTGCACGGTGTCGGAGCCGTTTCTGAGGCCCTTCAGCTAGTTGGGGAGGGGGCAGGGGCTCATTCTCCCATCTGACAGCACCAGCTGCACAGGGAGCAGCCGCTGTGGTGTTTCCCTGGGACTGAAGCCCTTCTCAGGGATGTGAGTTGACATTCTTCTGTGAGAAGGAAGTTGCTAAAGAAATGGCCCACCTTGCATTTTACATTCAGTATTAAACTGTTATAAAAAACAAACCTATGGCCTGACTTAACAACCTCATATAAATATAGGTCCTGTTCAGGATGAGTAAAAGAAGCGTGAGCTGGTAACTGAGCTCCCTGGAGCACATACAGGACCAGTGTTCTTCACCCGTCGTCAGCCGTTTGTAGGGCCCTCTCCAGGGGCTGAGCATCAGGCAGTGGTTCTCCCACAGGTGTGGGAGAATCCCCAGATGCCTTCTGTTGGATTGTGTGCAGCATGCCCAGACCACTTTTCTGAAGGCATGTATTGGAAAGGGGATGTTCCAAAAGCATTAACGTAGCCAAGCCGCTTAGAGTCTAGCAACCTTCCTTACACGTAGCCTTGTGGAAGCCCCTTGGCCTGCAGCGTTTGGAGCCCTCTGTAAGACTGTCCGGGGCTATTTCCTTCAGACCCTCTGCACTTTGTGTCTTGGCAGGATTTTTAATGAAAAGTTCATTCCGCACGGGCTGAAGGTGGTGCAGTGCCACAGCCAGGGCGGCCTGCGCGCCCTCATGCAGCTGGAGAGCCGCTGGCGCCAGCACTTCCTGGACTCCATGCAGCCCAAGCACCTGCCGCAGCGGTGGTCCGTGGACCACAACCACCAGAAGCTGCTCCGGAAGTACGGGGAGGGCCTTCCCATCAAGCTGTCCTGAGGGCTGCTGTCCTCCCGGGTTAGGACAGCTGGGAGGCTGGACCCCCAGTGGAAAAGTCGCCTCTGCCGTTTGAATTCCTTGTTAGCTGTCAGCGCCTGTGACAGGACTGAATACTAACCCTGCTGACCCCACGGTGCTTCTGGTGCAGCACGGCTGTTATTTTAAGGGGAGCCCATGGTTTTGAATTTTAGCTGGGCAGAGTGAAAATTCTTTTTTTTCCCTTTATTTTATTTTTATGGACAAGGAGGGCCTTGAAGTTATTTTACTCTTTCTCTCCGCTTTCCCTGTGCAGGTGGTCAATGAAGGGTCCCCCCTGAAGTGACTTGTCAGGACTCTCCGGCTTCTGATACATTTCTTTCCTGTTCAGTGTGTTGACTTCTCTCAGGGTGTCGGGTATTGTCGGGTCAGGAAGGGGAAAATGGTTCTTCCGGGGGTTGGAGATGTGAGCAAGGGTGCAGATTCATTTTCCCAGTCCAGCCTCATAATTATACATCCTTTGGCTTCATGCTGTCCCACAATGCACCTGCTTGGATCCATCCCGTCTGAACCACTTGAGTTTATTTCACACACTCGAGAATGCTCCCCTGGAGCGCCCAGGACCAAAGCAGCAACTTCCTGCCCTGTGCTTCCACCCCACGCTGGAGGGCACCCGTTTCTGGAGCTAGGCCTTCAGCCTGGGTGGGGCAGAGAGGAGGCTAAGCACCATCTCCTAAGAGACCTTTGAAAATTCGCTTGGCTTTTCCTTTCATGCTGTTCATTGTCTGCTTGTTGCATCCCTCTTGCCCATAACTGCAAGGCTTTTAGCTTAATCCCTTTCTGAGAGGAAGATTATCTTTTCTCAGAAGCAGTATCAGGTCCCTTCAGTGTTCCGTGTTCCGTCAGATTTGCAGTACTGACCCCTTCTTAGCATTAATTCTCTCCGGGAGTCATTTGGTCAGGTTGCAGTGTGAGGATTTCCCTGCCTCCTCTCACACCTGGGACACTGAGGTTAATTAATGTGTTTAGATGTTCAAACCAGTGGTGTTTTTATCTTTCGAAATGTGAGGTGGACACTTTCAGCATGAAATCAACTTATTAGTGATTAGTATTTTTTCTAAAATATTAGGAAAACTTTCTTACTTCATAAGATCGTAATGAGCTTAAAGAATTTTAAGGCCAGAATTGAACAAGAGCTCTGTTTTGATATTGTGCCCACATTGGTAATGGTTGCTCTAACATTGATAAATAAAAACTTCTAAGCACAAAACTCCCTGACTGTAACTGTAGAACTTTTTTCTTCTTAACTTTATAAAATTGGTAAATATCCTTGGGGGAGGAAATGGTTACCCTACGAGTTTTCACCAGGTGGCAATGCCGTGGTGTGTGTGCTCAGGGGGACACACACATGCACAGTGCAGCTTCGGCCCGGTGGCAGGTGCCCACAAATGCCTGTGCACATCCTACACTTGTTCCCCTGCCCCTTCATCCCCACCTGTCCTCAAAAAGGTGCCCTGGGATCTGAACCAGAAACCCTTCGCCGTGAATAGTAGTACCAGGCACTGTGAGGAGCCTGGGCCCAATGTGGTGGGTTTATGGGACCTGTATCTGTGTGGCCATACTGCATGGAGCCCAGTGGTCAACCATGGAGGTGGCTAGGTGGTCATGTAGTAGTCAGACTTGCCACAAGGTGGCACTCACAGATTTTGTTTTATACTCTTTCTTGAGCAATATGGCTTTTTATATATGGTTCCTGAACACAACTCATGACTTATGTTTCAAAATTTGTGTAGCTTATTTGGAGTCATTTTGATAGCTTCATAAGAGAAGCTTCTTCCTCTGAAACAGGAAGGAGGGCTCTTCTGTTCTCTTACCCTGTGACCCTCCCTCGAAGGGGCCAGAAGCACTGGCAGGTTGCTGAAGGTGCAGTGGTTGCTGTGAGAGGAAGGAACGGGTTCTCTGACGGAGCCCCCAGCAGCCACGGCAGAGGAGGGGCCGGGCTGTGGCACATGAGCTTTCTCATTCTCCCCAGAAGAGTCGCTGTGTTGACTTGGATCTTTCTGTTCTCTGAGTCAGCCTTGGACTTGATCAGCCTTTCCCTGAGACTGACAATTGCTATTTCAAACAAGATCTTTTTGAGTAGGCATACTATAATGTAAATATTTATTGCTTTTTCTCTGATACAAAAGTATAGAGGAGTCTGAAAAAGAACAAAAATCATCCATTTTACCTCCATCTAGAACAGAGCTAACCTTTGCTGGTGTGTTTGTGCATTTAAAAACGCCTATAGTACATGTATGTAAACAAAGGTGAGAGTCACACACAGATCCAGCTGGGTATCCTATTTTTTCCCCTCACCGTGCTATCATGAATAACGACTTTGCTGTGTCTAAATATTTGAAGTAGATTTTTAGTGGTTCTGCCTTACTTTAGTTATTATCCATTCCCACACTTGAAAATGCTGATTGCTTCAGGTCTGTTGTTAATGAATATCAGTGACACTGTGGCAAGTTTTCCTGTGTATAAATCTTTGACTATATCTTTGATAATTTCATTAGAAACTCACCCTAGAAATTGTATGTGAGGAGGGGACTGAGTGCTGGTGTGAGTGCACATTGCCGTCACCCTCAGGGGCATATAGGTCGAGGGGATGCTTCTCCCTGACTCTCTGGCTCGAGTCCCAGTGCATTTGCCAGGCTTGCCCGTGAGCAGCAGTGAGAGGACAGTGCCCTGGCGAGGGCCTCTCCGACTGTGCCTGGTTATTACGTTTGCAGGCTTACGTCCCTTCTCTGTTTCCCTCCTGGGTCCCACCCTTTATCACCTCATTTTCCCCTTACAGTCAGTGTTTGTTTGTTTGTTTGTTTGTTTTTAAACTGCTTATTTTAAAATGTATTTTAGCCCTGGCTGGTGTGGCTCAGTGGATTGAGTGCGGGCCTGTGAACCAAAGGGTTGCAGGTTTGATTCCCAGTCAGGGCACATGCCTGGGTTGCAAGCCAGGTCACCTGGGTGGGGGGGTGCTCAAGAGCCAACCACACATTGATGTTTCTCTCCCTCTCTTTCTCCTTCCCTTCCCTTCTCTCTAAAAATAAATAAATAAAATATTTTAAAAAATGTATTTTAAAATAGCACTGGCTGGTGTGGCTCAGTGGATTGAGTGCCAGCCTATGGACCAAAGGGTTGCAGGTTTGATTCCCAGTCAGGGCACATGCCTGGGTTGTGGGCCAGGTCCCCAGCTGGGGGTGTGAGAGAGGCAGCTGATCGATGTTTCTCTCGCACATTGATGTTTCTCTCCCTTGCTTTCTCCCTCCTTTCCCCTCTCTGTAAAAGTAAATAAATAAAATCTTTTAAAAATGTATTTTAAAGTAAAAGTTATGGACAGATTCCTCCCCCCACACACACTTGACAAGCAATTAGTGATTTGCTCTCCTAAGTGAACAAAGCACAATATTCAGGGATTTGCTCCCCCTTAAGAGTGCAGCCGTAAGTTACTTATTCTTATCCCTGTCACGGGCAGAGATCAGATGACAAAACGTGTTCTGGTGAAAATAAAGCCATTGTAATCCCTCGTCTCAGACTCTTAGGAACCCAGCAGGCAGAAGGAGCTTTTGTTCAGCCTCCTATTCTGCCTCTTAGTTTGGGGCCCTAACATTTGACTCAAACTTCAGTTCTTAGTTTTCCTTGCCTCTCTGAGTTTTTTATCCATTCGTTTATCTTTGCTTCCTGTTTCCTCATTATGTCATCTTCATGAGAGGCATCACTTTTTGTTTTTAAAGGAGAGAGTTCCTCAGTGTGCTAGTTCGCCGTCAGTGCGTGTGGTGAAGGGGCTCCTTTCCGTGGCCTCGTCCTCCCTGTCGTCCTCCCTGTCGTGCAGACGGTCGTTCCCAGAGCGTCTCCTCCCTCCGGGAGCAGCGGGAATCGGTTTCTCTGGGGTGAGACGAGCGAAAAAGGGTATAAGAATGATCTCTGTTATGATTAACTCCTGGTCTGAATAACATGAAACTAATACACAGTCCCCCAAATGTTTTTATTTGAGAACTCAGCTGTCACTCTCAGCTACTCACCAGGCTGCCTCCTCACGCTTCCACCTGTCCCCACTCCTGGAGCAGGGCTGACGTACCAACCGTCCGCTTATTCAAAAGCACCTGTCCCACCAGCCTGCTAGGAGATGCGTTAGTCACTATCTTTGTAGGAGGCACCAAGGCCCTTGCTTAAATGCCAGCATGTTATTTGGGGAGGTGGGAGTACATTAGACCTTTGTTTCCTTCTACTCAGCTTTGTCTGTTGGCAACTCTGGTTAGAGGTCCCTAGACACTGTGGGTGGCGGGACCAGCTGGGCACCGTTGGGCACAGTCAAGAACTGACTGCATCTGCGCAGGAGCAGAGGAAGCCAGAGGACCTAGTTGGCGCATCCTGGCTTGCGCCTCTGCTCGTGCGGTGCGTGCTGCCTGAGCAGGCCCTTCTCTGTGCAGACTGAGTGGGGGCAGGCAGCCTCACACCCTCCAAGCCGCACGCAAAGCACTTCCAGCCTTTTTGCTTTCTTCTTTGTTACTCTTAAATTTTTCTCTCTTCCTAAATGGGTAACCTGCTGCCTTTCTGCCAGCGTAAACTGTAAAAGCTGTTGAGTTTAGAGTCAGCATTGTTATAAGCATGATATGTGGTCCAGAATATTCCTGAGCTGAAGAGGTTACCTGTATTTTACTCCTGCTTCTCAAAGATCCCCCCTCTCCCGCTGCACCACACTGGGGCATAGTTGAGGTTCCGACTGCTTGGGCCACCAGGGTCTCAGCTGTGTCCTGGATAAGAATCAGAAATTCGAGCTTAGAGAGCTAACGGGCTGACAGAAATGGGAGACGCGGGTCATTTTAAAAGGGGTCTGTTTATCTGGTGGGGGGCACTGGGGGCTGTAGTCCATGTACTTTACATTTTGCTTTTTCCTATTCTCAGTTCTGCTGTGAGTAGGAGGGTTGGAGGAGTGAGCTGGTGACCTGGGGTCTGGTTCTGGCCATCCATTGTGTTTCTTTGGACCCATCACTTAACCCTCCTGGGCTCCTTTATTTACCAATAAAATTATGGGTTGGAATTAGACACACTGTTACGGCCATCTTCGCTGTAGTGGTCTGTAATACAGCCACTGTTTCTTTATGTGGCACTCTCCCTTGGGTGCTGTGTGCCTTCTGCCTCACTGCACACTCTGCCCCCTCCCCCGCAGCCCTGGGAACGGAGACGGTGCGTGGAAGCGAGGGAATGAGGGACACAGGATGCCATGCAGTGTCCTCCTGGCCTCGCTGGCTGGGAGAAGCCTGCTGCCTCCATCTGCTGCTCCACCTGGGGTCAAATGCTCTTCTTGCCACCTATACACTGTGTGTGTGTGTGGCCTTAGGGGACTCACGTTTCTACTCAGATCACTATTCAACAGCAAAGAAAGAAGGGAAACCTTTCTTCTGGAAACCTGTGGTGGTTTCCAAAGAGCAAATTTTTGCAAAAAGTCCACCTTTATCCTCAGCCACGTTGCTAGTGCTGTAAGGTTTAATAAGAGATAAGCACAGAATGGAAATAAGGCGGTTTTGCCAAGTGTTGTAGATGGGAGGATATTGAGGGAAAAAAGAGTGACTCCTTCTCATTTTAAGGGTAGGAGAAATGAAGACTGCTAAATGGAGAGAATTGAAAAGAATTGGATACTTTAAAAGGAAAACATTAAACCAGTAAGTTAAAAATATTCTTTTTTTATGTTGTCACGACTGCCTAAGAAAATTTGAGGGGCCCACATGCTAGCACGTTGTTACCCATCTGCGAATTCTAAGACTTGAGGGACTCGCAGGGAGACTGGAGACGGGAAGCTCGGGGGCTTGTGTTTCGTGTAACCCTGACTTGCCTTGGACTTTGTCCTGCTTATTTCTGCCAGGCTAGGCAAACATGTGCAAAATGTGAAGTGTGTATTTTATAGGCAGCTGAAAGGCACTTCTTTCTGTATCCATTCCCGTGACCTGGCAGAAAATACATTCTGCCGTCCATCCCTGGGCTTATTTTCAGTCCCCGAGAGAGAGCAGTGTGCTGGCTTTTCTTCCTGTGGCACAGATTTGCAGCACGTCCGCTAAGCTCGGAGCTCTGGTTACACTAACCACCTGAACATGGACGTGCGTCCCCATTTTCTACTTAGTTGGTGGTTACTCCTGAGAAAGTGGCCGGGTAGCCCAAAGGGAAGCTAAATACAGCTCTCTGCCCCTCCCCCCACAAATGGAGCCGAACTTGATGTAAAATTCTGCGTCTTTCGTTGTACCCCACAAGGCCACCTGGAGCTCCAGTCACCTAGTTTTGTTTCTTTTCAATCAAGATACTCCTGTTGGGCCCTGGAGGCTTGCTGGGCCTGAGCTGTAGCACGTAATGGCTTCCTCTGAGTTCTTGGATACCATGAGCAGGACTAAAGTTGGCTCAGAAAAGGAACAGAAGATGACTCGGGGTTGCTTTTTCTGTTTTAAATGCTATACAAGTGCAGAGCAGTTGGCTGCCATCCCCTCCCAAACCATCAGCAGAGCTTGACCTTGGCCAAGACTTTGCCTCATCCTCTCGGCACTCCAGCATCGAGTTGCGTTTCAGCCGTGGAATGCTTAACCAAACACACATGCTGTAGTGGCGGTTTCCAAAGAGCAAATTTTTGCAAAAAGTCCACATCATATTGTTTTCCCAAAACAACAGCTTTCTGTGAATCACCAACCCAATAATCCCCCAAATTCTTTGGCTTATTTGTACACAATGGCTGAGATTTTTGTTGTTGTTGTTAATAATACTTTATTGAATTGCACTATAATGAACACACAGTAACGTGTACAAATCCTAAGGGTACAGCTTGGTGAAATTTTGACAAATGTACACACCCCTGTAACCATTAAGGGCCATTGGGCTGGGCTTTTTTTTTTTTTTTTTTTAACATGAAATCTCTCTTCTGATGATGTACAGCTTGGAATTAGAAGGTCGCATATTCACTCAGCTGAGAAAATTGCTGTAAGAAAGCACATCCAGGTCAAAGTGCGCTTTGGTGGGCACTTTGGTGGACAAAGGGCTTGGTGGTCCCTGTCCAGGCAGTTTGCCCCTTTGTCACTAGTAAACTCGGTCACTGCAAAGCTTCATGTTTGTTTTTAGCAAGTTCCCTTTAAAAGTAGGTAATATGTACACCCAGTACAAAACTTTTAAAAACTTGTAACATGAAAAGGGAATCCCCTTGCTAGTCCTTTCCTTCCTCGAAGGTAACCCTGTTACTACCACTTGTCCATGGTATCACCTTCAGAGAGAGACAGAGGGAGGGAGGAAGGAAGGGAGGGAGGGAGGGAGGTTTTCTTCGTTAAGTCCCAGGTTTCTTCTCTGACTCTTATCCAGGAATAGGTTTCTCTGCTCTTCTCTTCATCCTCTGGGCTCTAGTCTAGGGCGCATATGCAGAAACTTGCATTCCACAGCCTCAGTAGGACTAATCCTATTTGTCCTGTACGGAAAAGTTCATTTTCTCTGTCATATGGTTTAAAGTCCATGTTTCTCACAGAATTTGCCACGAGTTGATAACTGTTGAAGCTGGGTTTTTTTTTAAGACTTTATTTGTTTATTTTTAGAGAGGGGAAGGGAGGGAGAAAGAGAGGGAGAGAAACATTAATGTGTGGTTGCCTCTGGTGTGCAGCACACTAGGGACCTGACTCACAACCCAGGCATGTGCCGTGACTGGGAATCGAACTGGCAACCCTTTGGTTCGAAGGCCAGCACTCAATCCACTGAGCTGCACCAGCCAGGGCATGAAGCTTGGTTTTTTTGTAATATTAGGTTTGCTACTTTTTAGAGACGGATTTGAAATTTTCCACAGTAACATGTTTTTTTTTATTCCTGCTTCTTTAGCAGTAACTCCCGCACACACGTATCTGTCGGGTGTTTCGTTCATTTTAAAGTAACGCTTGATTGCACCCTAAAAGCAGACTACAGGTGGATCGATGAACAGTCGCCCCTCTCCCCCACATCCACCCCAATCAGACATTCCTGATTCCAAAGTTACGACGTGGACTGGGATGATCATTCACCCCCACGAGCCATCCTTCTCTTTAAACATAGGATTGATCTCACATTTATTTCGAAAAGCCAACTTCTCTGGCAGGCAAAATTTGATTTGATCACAAGCCAATAAATCACTCATAAATCTCACGCAGAGCAGTATTTTACACAACTTACGGGTTCAACAGCCAGGGAAGGAAGAACCTCTCATTCCCGGCCCTCAGTCAGAGAGAAAAACAAAGCTTGCACAGATAGCTTCCCTCGGCCGCTTCTCCCAGCTCCCATCCTTAGTTTCTACTCCTCTGTGGCAGGTGGGTCGGTAGTCACGTCTTCTCCAGAGCAGAGCTTCCCAAAGACACACACCCCAGGGAAAGGAGTGAGGCCCTCGGTGTTTTCCATTCCAGGTCCATCTGGCTTCCCTAGGGCCATTTCATTCTCGATGTCCTCTCACACTCTCTTCTTTGTCTTGCTGTCATCTGATCACGTGAGGCCTCTCCAGGCGCCACCGGGAGTGTTCCCACCGGTCAGGGAGCTCCCTTTCAGCATCTCTTCAGAGCAGATGTCACCTCTGAGCAGCATCTGCTTTCCGACAAGCTGGAAGACAGAATGAAGATGCTCATCGAGTCTTCCCCAGTGGAAGTGGGTGACACAAGTGACCTTTGGGACTGTGACCAACATGCTGTGAGTTTAGTGGCCAGGCCGCTTATGCGGGGGGTGGAGAGGCAGGCGATTCTCAGATGGGGCAGGGGTCTCCATGGGCTCAGCCTGGTGGTCCCTGCAGGGTCCTGACGCTGGAATAGTTCCCTAAGCCTTTGGCTCCAGCCCTGTCTGGCCAGGGAAATGGAACGAGGCAAAATGCCTGGTATGTTTTAAATAGATTCTGCTTACTGCAGCCAATAAGCCCAACAGCTTGGGAGGTGAGTGACCCTTCCTGAGAGATTCCTGTTGCGCCATTCCTGCGGCTCCCAGCCCCTCACGTGCTGACCACCCCCGCACTCCCGCTTCCCTTCTCTGACCTAACCCCACCGAGCTCGTTGTCCTCTCACCGCTCTCTCCATGGTTCTCCTCCGGCCTTTCTGCTCTTAGTACTGATCACACTTTTATTGGTTTTCCCTCTCCGCTTTATCTTTCCCTGCAGCTGTTTTTCCTCATGTGCTGTATCTTTACACCCCTGGGAGTCTGTTTGTGTCCACTCCCCCATGTGCACGTCCTCCGTCTGCCGCTCCTTGTCTGCCTCTGTCGTCACTTCTCAATTGTCCCACTGCCCCCACCTTCCCATGGCCTGTTGGGGAGCAAGCTGCCCCCACCTGAGAAGAAGTGGGGTGCAAGGAATGCGAGTGGAGGGTGGTGGAGTCTGCCTTGACCAACCCTGGTGGTGGGTAGGTGACAGCTCCTGTCTGGGAAATGGACCTTAAAGATGGCAGCTGTTTATGGGCAGAGTGGCAGTGCAATAGATAAGCCACTTGGGTAAGCCAGGGGTGGAGGAATCGGAGCAATCAGAGGAGGGGTGGAGGGCAGTGGGGGACTCCAATGTGATGGAAATGCACCCATCCAAGGTGATTATCAGAAAAGGAGGCAGAAGAGGAAGGCCAGGTGGAAGCTGCATGTCCTGAGGCAAAGCTGTGGAGGGTCTGGCTCTGGGGACGGAAACCAGGGGAGCGGGCCCTGCAGGTGTGCACCCAGCCCTGCCAAGTGGAGGTGTGTGGTGTGGGCGTGGGGCCAGGAGGAAAGGGAGCCTTCAAGCCCTTTCTCCCTACTCATCTTTGGTCCTCTTGCTCATTTTTCTTTCCTGTTCCTGTCCTCGTGTTATGTTAGCAGAAAACAAAAACAAAACGAAACAAAAGGCAGTCTATCTTTGAAAGGGAATGGCAAGATCTGGAGAATTTAAGGCTGGACACACCTCTGCCTCTGCTGAACTCTGGCTGCTGGAGCCAGGAGAGCCAGGCCCTGATTGGAGTCCTTGAATGGAGTCCCTATACTGGCTTGACAGCCCAGCTGAGTGTCAGTAGCAAGGGCAGCCAGCTGTGATACATGCCCACAGAGCCCTCCAAGCTCAGCGCAGCCAAGGGCGGGGCTTCTAGCCAGCCCTGCTGGAGCTGGTCTTAGGCAGGGTCTGGGTTGAGGGGGGCCTCCAGCACGTGATGCCGGCCCATCTTGGCTCCCCCCCGCCAGGAATTGAGCTGCAGAAAGGCTTGTGGTAGAAGAAAGAAAAAGAAAAACTCCTCTTCCTTAAAAAAAAAAAGTTAATGGAAGAGGTAATAAATGCATGTGGCAAAAAATTAAAAAGGTACAAAATATACGAGCCTCCCACTCCTGTTCTCAAGTTCCCCCCTCAGCGGCATCCCTCCCTGGACGTGCCAAGTTCTCGTACATTGTTCTCATTTCTCCTTTTTAGGTGTGCTGCAATCCAGAAGTTTTCAGATTGCTCCAGTGGAATATTTTAAATTTTTTGGATGTATATGCATGTATGTAATACATTCAGGGGAACCAAATGATAATAAAGAAGATTATGTCTCAGTTCATTGCCAATAATTCTTGCTAGGGCAGGGAATGGTTGAAAACATTGAAATAAGTCATTAGAATCCTAAAACACTAGCTTTAGAAATAACTTTCCAAGTCCTTTCATGCCAATGATTTTACTTTAAACATAAGAAAGAGGTCCAGGTGACTTACCAGGGTCACCACGCTAGCTCATTGGCACACCTGGTAGCCAGGTTTCCCACCTCCTGATCATCCCCCGTGCCCAAGAACACACTAAATGCTCCATCTTTAGCTACCGGCCTTTATAAAATATGTGATTTGGAAATGGAAGGAAAGACAAATGATTGGACATAGACTCAGAAGTTTTTATCATTGGACATAAATACAGGGGAAAAATCAGTAATTTCAGAAAAGAACGTGAAGTCAAATTCCAATTTGAAAAGAGCATGCGCATGCGCACAGGTATTGACCAAAGACGAGGTGAAAATCGGTAATGTCCACCGTCCGTCTGGACGCCACCCTCTGCTGAGGAACTTGCACCCTTCATGCCCCCTGTCCAGGGCTGGAGGCAGAAACAGGCGTCTGGGTTGCTGGGCTGGGGGGAGACGTCAACCTAGACTAGAAGGAGAGGACAAGCTGCGCATGGATGCAGGTCCGGGACGCCAGGTGACAGGGGCGGGCATGCTGGGCCTGCCAATGCAGAGCTCTGCCACTACTGGCCCCATGGGCCCTGACGGCCCGGAATGTTTATACCACTCACCAGGAGGAAACAGCCCAAAATTCACACACTGACACAATGGCAGGATGGTTTTTTTGAAAAGTTCTCTCTGCTTTGACATCAGCTCCAGACGCTGTGAACAGTTTCAGTATCCAAGTCAGATTGATGGGCCTTCTGATGGCTTCCGAGGGTGGCTGGGTGAGAGGGGACGCGTATGACGGCAAACACTGGCTGTAAAAACCCTGAGCTGCCTGGCAATGGTAAACTGCCAGGCAGTGTAGGTCTGATGTTCCACGCCTTCTGCATTAACAGCTTTTTCTTCCTGTTCAATTATTTTGGCTGTTAACGGAGTGGAAATTGCACTTCGAAATATATCGACGGGTATTTTCAGCTTTGCTGAAAGCTTCAAAATGTACACCATTCCTGGGAACATTCTCTTAATTTCTGCTTCTCAGTTCCTCAAGAAAAATACAAGTATGCTCTGACTGGTGTGGCCCAGTGGGTTGGGTGTTGTCCGGAAAACTGAAAGGCTGCTGGTTCGATTCCAGGTCAGGGCACATGCCTGGGTCGCAGGCTAGGTCCCAGTTGGGTGCGTGTGACAGAGATGACTGATTGATGTTTCTCTCCCTCTTTTTTTCCCTTCTCCTCCCTCTAAAAGTAAATAAAATCTTTAAAAAATAAAAGTAAAAATGTAAGTATCAATTATAGGTATCATAGGCTGAAGGAAATAACAGGACCAAGACCATGGGTGTCTTAATTCAGAGTCTCTCTGGTCTTATCGTCTGACCTCTCTGCGAGCCTAATTTTGTTCCAGTTCTAGGTATGGGGTCCATCCTAATATGTACCAGGTGATGAGGTCCTTGATAAAGATGTGAGTATTCTTCAGAGCCTGAAATCGGGGTATCTGATGGAGGCAGAAAAACAAAGCCTGCTGCTCTGCCTCTTCCCAGGAGGGGTCCAGAAGCCTTAATCTCTGATGTGCATGGCCCCTTCCCCATGCCTGGGTGCTGGGTACCTGGGCAGCCACCCAACAACGTCTTGCCCCAGTTGTGTTCTGGTTTTCCTATCTCTACCTGACTGGCCTCTTCCACTCCTCTTCCTGAGCACCAGACCTGGGGTGACAGCTGCCTTGCTGAAAGGACCGCAGGGAACTCAAGTTCAGTGGAACGTGCCTCTGGAACCTGCACCTCCCTGTATCCCCATTTCAGTTACTGGTTACCTTACACCAAAGCACTTGTCTCCTAGGTGGGAAATTTTCATGTTATTCCCACATCCTTTTTCGCACCTCCACTGATTACCACATCCTTTGAGTCCACCTTTCTCTCCTCCAATGTTTCTGCACTAATCCAGGCCCACAGAATTGCTTGCTTGGACAACTGCAATATCATCATGATCCCTTGCCACTAGTCTTCAGCCTCCTCACTAAAATTTATAGCTGATCATGTCACACTCTGTTTCAGGGTCTTGGACGGTTCTCCCATGGCTTACCAGAATAAGTCCAGACTTCTTACAAAAGCATAGAAGACGTTGGTTAACTGGTACACACCTGCCTCTCTAACCTTGTTACCATCACCACCAAACACCGTAAACGCCAAGCCATGCATCATTCCTGAGCTCCCACACACTTCCACGTCACAGTTTCTTTTTTTGCCTGTCTTCCAAGAATTCCCTTCCATGTCTTGCCTACCCATTTATTCTTTAAGACTCAGCTTTCAGATAAAATCCTTCCTTGCCAAGAAGCCCCCTTTGGTCTTCTATGAACTCGTGTATTCTGGACCATCTGCATAGATTCCACCATTGTCAGAAGCTGGGATCAAGTTTTGTTCATTTTTATATCCCCGGAACCTGGAAGTGCCAGGCATGGTAGGCATTAAAAGAAGGCAAGAAAAGAAAGGGACTGGAAATACCACCCCAATGGGCAAACAGGCATGGGCTTTACAACCTGAGTGGGCCGTGTGGCATTTTCCTGGGACAGAAGGGGGAAAGTAGCAGCCTGCTGCCTTATATACTTACTCATCCTTTTGCTCACTGCACAAATATTTAGTGAGTGTTGCCATGATGCCTAATACTGTGCTAGAAACTGGTGCTGCACAGGCCCCAGTCAGAGGAACTCCCAGTCAAGGGAGTTCAGGCATGTGACAGGCACGGGGCTAGCATTTTGGGCCATCTGGCCTGCTCGGAGGACCTCGACCACTCAGCTCTGCCGAGGCTGTGGAGGAGGGGACCAAGAAGAATGCAGTGGAGATGGGGAGGTCAGGAAGGACGTGGACAGTGTTCTGCCTCTGGGATCAATTCTGCTGACCAGCTGGCTTTATTTATGCATTTCTCCTTTGTAGGAATTCCTTGCTGTTAACAAAAAAGCATTTGACACATTTCTAATTAGCCCTCAGACTCTGCAATGCTATTATTCCCAAATGCAACAGCTGGGTTATTTCATGATCAGTAAGAACATTTGTAGTTCCTGCAGTTATCCAACAAATCGGGGGCACTGCTTCCCTGACTTCTGATGGGACTGCAGAGGACTTCTCGCCCCTCATCTTGGGGCAGCAGGGTTTGGCTTCTGGCCCATGGTTGGGGGAGGGAGCCAGCTGCTTCCAAGGAAGCACTGTTAGGGCACCTGGGTTACTCACTATGCACGCCCACGCTGACCTTAGATGCAGCCCTCCTTCTCTCTGGGTCCTGTTCCTGCACCTGATTCGGAAGTCTTTGACCTAAGAGAAGTGCGTGTGTCACAGAGCTACCCTACCTTTTTCCATTTCTGTCTTCCTTTTTCCCTCCCTCCCTCCCTTCCATCAAGGAATAGTTTAAAAATATTTATTCATTAGAGAGAGAGAGAGAGAGAGGGAGAGAGAGATTTGTTGTACCACTTATTAATGCATTCACTGGTTGATTCTTGTGTGTGCCCTGACCGTGGGTGTATCGAGACAGTGGTCTAACCCACTGAGCTACCCAGCCAGGGCCATCAACGAATACTTAATGAGCGTGCACTATGTGCCACTGTACTCCAGTGCTGTTCTAAGTGCAAGGGAAACAGTGGTGCACAAAGTATATCAGAACCCCTGGCCTTATGGAGCTGACATTCCTGTGGCAGAAGCTGATATGAAAAGCCATGGTTATCAGACAAATGGAATGATCACTAAGAAGATCTTCGAGTTCCTTTCAAAGAGCCAGGTCTTCTCCTCAATCTATCATGGTTTATGTAAACTGAACTTATAAATAACTTTCCCTTAGACGCACTGGCGCATTAAGTGCGGTCACCTGGCAGTGGGTAGCAGATGCGCCACTCCGCGGCTGCCTGACCTCTGCAGGCATCAGTGTCTCGTCTGTGGAGTGCAGTGGTCACACCTTCTTTGCAGGGTTGTGGGGAGTATTTTGAGCTCGTGTATGGGCGTAGTGCCTGTTGCATGGTAGCATACATTCTATTCATCATCCATGCCTCCTTTCCTGCTTAGAGCAGCCATGGGGGTCAAGCTGTTCCCCTCACCTACCTTCTGTGCCCCCACAGCAGCTGCAGACAGAACCAGAGGCTTCTGAGCTGGCACAGGGTCTCAAGGGCAATGGGTGTGCTATCAGGAATAGACAGCAGCAGAGGCTGGCACCTTGCTCTCCCACCCCCCAGCCTTCCTGCTCTGCCTCCAGTCTACTCAGCAGAAACTTGGGAAGAGGCAGTCACCCACCTGTAGGGCAGGTGGTTGTCATTGTTGGACCTTGAGTGTGACTGAGGAGGCCTGCCTGGGGTCTGTACTCTTTCAGCACCGGTCTGCAATGCTGTATGGGTGCCCTGGGCAGGCCCTTCAGACGCTCCCCCTCATCCAGCCGCCAGCAGTTGTGCCTCCACAGCACTGGGCTGGTTACTGGGCAGTGGATTCCGCATGCTTTATTCATCCTACCTTTCCCAGCTAAGTTAAGGGCCATCACGCGCCATTTTACAGTTGAGGAAATTGACGCTAAGAGGTTAGAACTTGCCCAGGTCACTCTCCTATATGTGACAGAACCCGCAGTTTGAATTCAGATTGTCAAACTCCAGAGCTAGGATCTTACACTGAGGTATGCCCTTTCTCCCCTGTTATCCACCCACCTCCCAAATCCATCCAATGCAAGGGCAGGGAGTTCCCTGGGGCCTCTGAGAGTGCCAGGAGCTCATAGCCCTTTGCCCAGATTATCTGAGTTCTGGCTTAATCAGCGTTGAAAGAGAAGAGGACCATGCCCAAAAGCAATGCCACAGGGAGAACATGCCCAAGGAACTGGAAGTCCAAAGTAGTGCAGTAGGAGAGACCTTGGAGGTCATTTCTCTGGATCCCTCCTTTCACAGAGAAGAAAATGGAGGCCCAGAAGGGCAGGCCAGTTCCCTGCATACAGAACTTCTGACCATCCTGCAGACTTCCCCGTGGTGTCAGAAACCCTGCATGGAGCCAGACACTGCCGTGGAAAAAGGACTGAAACCCAGCCCCACCGCTTACCTGCTGTAGGACTCTTGGCAACTGAGAGCCTCGCTGAGCCTCCAAGTCCTCATCCGTGGGTTGTGGGCGTGTTGGAGATAATGTGTGTGAGATGCCGGCACAGCAGCTGGCACCTGCTGTGTACTCTGAACTGTAGCTATTATTGTCACTCTTGTTGTTTTAGAAGTTCGACACATGTTCGGCAACACTGGTTCTTAGGTGTCGCTTGATTCTGTGGCTCTGCTGGAATCCATTCCCAGGACGAGCGAGGAAATAATGCTCACTGTCGCCTCTGAACATGGAATTCCATCTCAGGGACGCTGAGGCTCAGCTCTGCATCTATTGGGTGTTAGACTCTGGAAGAAAGACCGTGAGCTGTAGCTGAGGTAGCAGCTGCTAGTTCTCGTTCCTTCCAGTGGGCCTGTGGCTTCAGGCCCATCACTCACTCTCTGTGTCAAATTTCTGTGGTTGAATGGGCATGGTTGTTCCCCGCCCCCTTACCCCCACCCCCAGGGAAATTTATCATGTCCATCTAAGGGAGCGTTGGCTGTGAAGTCTACCACCATCCAGAGAGGCCACTGCTCCCGTGGAGTTTTCTGGTGGGGGTGGGGGGAGGATGAGGAAGGCTTCTCTTTGGGACAGAGCTACCAGGGAGTGACAATTTGGTGCAGCTGTGTAGCATCCTCACCACCGAGCCCTCGGGAATAAGGAGCGAGACTTGCAGAAACTGCTAAATTCCAGCTGTTCCTTCCCTCCCACTCCTCACAGCGCCCTTCTGCTGGTGCCCTCAGAAACCCCACCAGTCTGGTTTCCGTTTGGCATGGTCCTAGGACTGAGTTTGGAGTTTTTCCTAGGAGTTAATGTAATGAGTTTGGATCCCACGTATTTTCACCTGATTCTCTCAAAACCAAAGTGAACTAGATATGCGTGGGCCAGGCCGGAATGAGGGGAACAGCCTGTGGCCACCTGGCTGAACTGAGAGCCTGTGTGGAAGTGGGCACACCAGGAGGGCAGTTCTCTTACACTGTCTTGTTGTCTGGAGATTCCTGTGGGGCTTGATTCCTAAGGAGCAAGGTTGCCCTGGCCTCCCACAGAGGACATGACCGCTGGGTCTGCCCCATGATTCCTGCATCTGCTACTTGTGTGGTTCAGTCCTGAGTGCTAGAGAAATGGGGGACTGAGTGGTGGTGACATGGGGGTGGCTGCAGTAGGGAGGCACAATCTGTGACACCTCTGTTTGCCTGATTCCTGAGGGGGCTTCACTTAGAGGTCAGGACCCTCTGTGGGCCTTCAGATCAGCCACTGTCCAGCCGCAGCTGAACGAAGCAAACTCCCTGATGTCCAAGGGCCTCCTGAGCTCAGACTCACCCAGCCTGGCCAACCTCAACTTCCACCAAGACCTCCCCAGCATCCTGGACCCCAGCAATGCCAGGCAGCTCTTTTCCTTGAAAACATCCACTACTTCCCTCCTTAGAGCCTTTTCTCCTGCCCATACCCTGCCTTGCCTCCTCCTTCCCTACCTCTTAAGGATTTATTCAAAGATTTATCCACCTTCTGCAAGAAGCCTTACCTAACTTTGCACTGCATTATTTCTTCCTCCATGCCCCTTACTTGGTTGGTTTATTTAACATCTATTCATTTAGTGTCTGCTCTGTGCCCATCAGCCTGTGCTGGCCTTCCAGAATCAATTTAGCCCACCTTGTCCTGTGCCTGAACGAGCACAGTTCACATGGGATTCTCAATGCCGCCAGGGACTGGGGCAGAATCTCAATGACTTCTGTGTCTGTGTCCCTCACCACTGTGTTTTGTACTTTGTCCAAAGTGTCAGATGGAGAGGTGGCTTCTGGACTGGGCTCTGCCCACTAATTAGTCGCCTGGCCCTGAGTGAATCTTCCCGCCTCTCTGGGCTCTCTTCTTCCTGATGAAATGGTGATGATGGTACCTCAGTGTTGTCCAGGGGACAGTGAGGCAGGATAGAATGAAGCCTCACGAAAGCTGGGAGCCCCAGGCCAATGGAACGTGTGAGGTGGTTGTACCCCTATTCTCTTTTCACTGCTGTGAAGCGGAGCTCTCTTAGAATGTCCAGTGCACTAGCTTCCAATCCCTCATCAAGGCGGGCCCTCGGTCGGCTTGGGATCCTGGGCTGGGGAGAATCCCGGTGCAAACTCGACACTTTCCTCTAGACCAGCCACCCCTTCCCATGGGCTCGCCGACCATAACTTAAACAACGCTCCAGAGCGCAGTTCAAGCGCAGCCCAGATCCGCAGCTCCGCAGCGCGGGCCCAGGCCTGGGCCGGGGTCGCGCATCTCCAGACGGTGACTCAGGGCCGCTTGGCCCGGGGGTGGGTGAAGGTAGGCGGGACAGACCAAGGCCGCGCGGGGGCAGCCGCCGGGCGCTCTGTCTCGGAGCGTTGGGAGTAGAGATTGGCTCTAATCCGTCGCCATTCCACCGCGGGCGTCTGCCTCTCCCGGCCTTCCTCTCGCACCACTTCGCACCCGTGGTGCTTCTCTCCCCGAGCGCAGCAGCCGGGACAGCCGGCGCGGGCTGGAGCTCTGGGCGGGCTCTGCGCGTGAATGAATGGGCCCCCGGGGGACGCGCGCGCGGGGCTGAAGGGCATTAGGACCGTGAGGATCGCTCCGCGCGCCTGTCTCTCCCTATCACCCCCCCCACCCTCCACCTCTCTCCTTTTTCTGCTCTGCAGGACTGAGCAGCCCAGCGCGAGTGAAAACAAACAGCTGGGGCTGTGAGCGCCCCCACCCCAGCCCCTAGAGCTTGACGGCCCCGGCCCCCACTCGGGGCGCCCGCCCGCTCACCATGAGGAAGATCCGTGCCAATGCCATCGCCATCCTGACCGTAGCCTGGATCCTGGGCACTTTCTACTACTTATGGCAGGACAACCGAGCCCACGCAGCATCCTCAAGCGGCCGGGGCGCGCAGAGGGCCGGCGGGAGGCCGGAGCAGCTTCGCGAAGACCGCACCATCCCGCTTATTGTGAGTCCTCCCCGTGCGCCCAAGCAGCCAGCTGGGGAACCGCGGTGCGCGTCCTAGACCCGCGCGGCTGCAGAGGGCGCGGGGCCGGACCGGGGGCTGCGTGCCCGCCGCGCCCTTTCGGCTTTGTATATGTTGGAGCATTCCTGCACGTTGTTATGGCAACCTCCGTAGGGCCAGCGAGGCCAGGGCGCACGGGTGGAGGAAGGGTGACAGCGAGTGGGGGTTGGGAGAAAGTGCTGCAAGTTTGGTGGGCCCCGCGTGCGCGAGCTACTGGGAACGTGGCGGCTCTCTCGGCACTGCGCCGCTGGCTGGGGCGGGGGGTTGCCGGCGCCTCGCCCGCTCGGGAAGGCGGCTGTACCTTGCGCGCAGCAAGCCGGCAGTGGGAACCGCGCGCGGCTAAGCGCGTAGGTGGCCATGCGCACCCCCTCTCCAATCTCCTGGGGGCCAAGGACGTGGGGTGGGGTGATGTTAAGTGAGGCAGGGTCGCTGTGGGCTGCGCCCGGCTTTGCGTCACCTTCTTAGCCCTGGTCAACTAGAACCTGCTTCTTTGACACGGAGTACTCCCCACTAACACCCCTGGCGTTCTTTGGGTCGTGGAAAGGTCTCGTACGAACCCATTGCCCCATCACGAACAGGTGAGCGTGCAGTGTCTGCAGCCGGGCTCGGAGATTTCCTTCCATGAGGTCAGCCTCGAGAGGTCAAGGCGAGCGGGGAAACAAAGGCGGCAGAGCACAGCTAGGGCCTCGGCGGAGCTGCCGGGGCCCTAGGCGCTCCAGGGACCTGGGTTGGGGAGTGCGGGGCCCCGTTGTCCTGCAGGGGGCGTGCGTGCCACCGCCTCCGCCCGGGCGCGGGGTGACGGCTCTGTGGCAGGGGCACCTGTTGAGACCGGAGGCTCTGGGACCCGTGGAGAGGCCGCGCTCCGGCGGACTGCGTTCTTCCGACCCGGCCGGGTGTCGGGCGACATCCATGGGCAACGGTCGGGACAAACTGCTAGGCGGATGCAGCCTGGCTAGACGTGGACCAGGGGAAGGGAAAGCAAAATGAGGGGACGAGGGTGGGGAGTCGACCGGGGCGGCCATTCTGACCTGAAGAGACGGGGGAGGGAGGGGCTGAGGAGCTCCTAGGGAGATACAGGTCAGGAGGGCGAGGGCTTGTGTGGAGAATTTGAGATGTTTTTGCAGAGGCAGCTGAGCCCCAAGAATGTGGTTGTGGCAGTGGGGGGTATCGGTGTGGAATCTCATATTCCCATCCCACTCCAGATTCTGTGTTTTGTTACCCACCCAGGAAGAACTAAAAATCCCTGCAAAGGAACCGTATTTCCTGGCTTTGCCTGAGATACTTACCTTGGAGTTTGCTGGTTTTCCCAGCACCGCCCCTCCCCCCCCCATTCCCAAACCTCTGTCTGGTTGAGCTCTATGGGGGTGAGCCTACTTAGCAGGAATTTCCCTTTCTGGTCAAGGGTCCCTGGCACTCGGACACTGGTTCCAAAGCACTTGTGGATGTTTGGGCAGAACGGCTGATGAGGAAGAGCCTCCGGAGTGTTGGGATTGGGTGGACTGACAGGTTGGGGTGGAAGTGGCCAAAGCAGTAGTGGCCCCAGGTACCCTGGGAGCTGAGCTTCCACACGGGTACTCCTCCAAGCTGCCCCCTTCTTACATCCAGTCTTGGTCTCAGGGTAGGTGGGCCCAGAGCCACAGGGGCAGTCTGGCCAGATGTTCTGTCCTCTGCCAAGGGGCGGGGGCAGGGTCTGAGCTAGAAAAGGGGTGGGGGGGGAGAGAGCAGGGAAAATGGGGGGTGGAGAGCACAGGGAGACTGCTGCTTGGAAGCCTAGGCTGGGTCCCATCACATGTGCTTCTGCTTCAGATTCCTGACCTTGCACGCGGACCTTCTCCTCCCAGGGCCTGTGGAGATCAGCCCGGAAGGCTCCTCTACTGGGCCTGAGAGCCCCAGGATGGTGTAGGGGGAGGGGCACTGCTGGAGGCATGCAGCACTCCTTTGGAGGGGTGGAAATTGGAGGTCATGGAGGGGGTTCCAGAGAACCTCCTCTCACCCTGCCCTGGTTCCTTGGGGTTTTTGACCTGCTGCAGATTAGAAAGGGCTGTGAACTGGAAGCCAACTTTAAAGTGTGAAGGAGCCAGGGAGTGGAAGTGCCAGAAGAGAGGGAGAGAGGAAGTTCCTGGGGAGTGAGTGGTAGAACCTTCTTTGGCCACGTAGGGTAATAGTCAGCCCCCTCCCTGTCTTCTTAAGCTTTAGTCCTGGGTGTGTGTTCCATTAGTTATCAGTCCCCAGACGCACACCACCTTTCGTTGTATCCCTGTCTTCCTAGGTAGTCACTTCAATCATCTGCCCTGTCTCCTCGCTGAATGTAAGCTATCACACAGGGACTATGCAGGAAGCTTCTTGTGTCCCCACGTGAATGCACTCAGCCAGACGGAAGTACTAGTTAGACAAGTGAAGTAAGATTTCTGCTCATCTCTGGGAGCAGTCACCGGTCCTAGCCTCATAGCTCTCTCATACTTCATTCATTCCCAGCTCCAACCTGACTGCCTAACTTAGGAGACAGGGGCATGCCTATCCCGCTTCTTCAGGAGTTGAACCCTTTGTTCAACTAACTTAAAAGGTGCAGGTGTAGCTGAGGATTGGCTTTCTCCCTGAAATCTGGTTGACGTCTCACTAGTCTACTTGCCATTCCCAAACACGTCTTGCTTTAGTTGGGCCTGGACACTGCGTGACGATTTTTAGCTTCTTAGAGAATTATGTGACCAGCCCTGCTGACAGATGATGCGAAAATTCAGACAGGTGTCGTCATCATCACTCCCCTGGGGAATCAGAGAGCTGGGTTTCGAGAGGGGGGGCCTGCATAGCAGCCAGGCCAGGAGACAGCTCTGCCTTCACAATGTCTGGGCTATCCGAATCCAGCCAGATTGCTTCTGGACCTCAGAGGCGCTTGTTTGACATTGTGGAGTGTCGGCATGGCAACCATAAGGTCCCGATTTCTTTGGGAGGTCCTGATTTTTAATATTCTGTCCTGCTGTCAGCCCATGTGTCACAAATTTCGATGTGAAAAATTGGTCACAGACTCTGTAAAACAAAGGGAGACACTGGCTGCATCCCTCGATGGCTGCGTACAATGCCGCAGGATTTGTGATTTCTCCATGCTGTACTTTATGGGGAAGACGGTGGGTTTGGGGACAACCACTTTAATCTACATTGAGGCACGAGGGCACTGGACATGGTGAAACAGGAGGCAAAGCAGGTACCGCTGGCTTTCCGGCTTCAGACCTCACAGTCAGGAAGGACATTGGCGTCAGGTTTGGGACCCAGGTTTTCTGCATGTGAATTCTCTCACAGGCGTGGATGGGGGGCTCAGGCCTTATGTGGAAGTGTCACTTTACAGGCCTATTTTAGAAACACTATCTATCATGGGTATTTTAAAGATAGGTAGGCTCATTTGCAACATCTTCTATTTGGAGCCAGGGAAGTTTTAGGCATGAGTTTTTCTAAACTGGAATTTCTTATCCAACCATTGGGATACTGCTGAGTGACCATGAATAAAATACTTAATATCTCTGGACCTTGGTTATTCTATGTGTTAAATTTGGGTTAAATGATTTCTATTGATCCTTAGATAAGCTTATTCATTTCTTGACGTGCCCAAATGGCTCTAACGGACTTCTCCTGAAGGGCACTGTGAGGTGCATGGCTTGTCACCCTCCAGGCTTCGTAGGGACACCCCTTCCCCAGCAGAAAAGAACACAGGTGGTGGCTTCTCGGTGCTGTTCCCGGAGAGCAGAGGCTTCAGTTAGATCTGTCTAGGTTTATATTTTATTTATAATGTGTGCATTTTGGAACTGTGGGAATATGATTTACTTAAATGGCAAAATGATTTTTTAATTAATTTATCTAGGTGCTGCACACAGAAAAGAGGGTAGGGAGGGAGAAGCACAAACACCCACAATCCTTCCTGCCAAATGTTGAGATGTAAAGGGCCTGGTTTTCCGTCACGGGGGTCCCATCCTGCATCATGTTGGGATCTGTTCCTGGGAGTTAGGGACAGACCAGAGGCACCGAGGCTGGTAAGGGCCCTGACGGCCTGAGTCGCCTCCCTTGGAGGTCCACAGCACAAGGGTACAGGATTAGTTGTAGGGTACTGCTCCTTCCAGTCCCTTATTTCTGTGCCGTGACTGCTCCAGGGCTTGGGCCTGGCTTTCTTCTCTGGTGGCTGTTGGCTCTGTAAGTGGAGCTCTGAAAGCGCCATCTAAGCCCACGTGGAGGGGCACTGATTGGCAAGGCTGGGCCGAATTCCCTGGGGGACTGTCTTGCCGGAATGGAGGAAACCGCCCTGGGGTTAGAGGTGAGTCTGGAGCTGAACAGTTCATTACAGCCAGAAGATTGAAGATTTATCCCCGTCTGCTTCTTGAGACCTGAAACACCTTCCCGGTGAACAGCTGGGCAGAGACACAGGAGGCTAAACAGCCAGGCAACCCAAGGCTTCTAGAAAGGAACAGGGAGCAGAGCTTTCAGACGTGAGTCAGTGATGGTTACCCTTGGGCAGTAATTCGGTTCACTGAATCGGACACTGCGCTTGGTGTGGTTGCAGAGAGTGTGCAGCCCGCTCTGGAAACGGTTTCAAGCGGCTTCCTCTCTCTGAACACCTGTGGTCTTTGCTCTGCGACCACCCAGCCTCCATAATCGCTGTCACCTCTGTATTACACTTCTGGTGGCTGGCTCGCCGGACGCTTTGACACAGTGTTAGGCATTTTACAAGCTTTGAATCCCCTCAACAACTTGTGAGGAAGGTGGCATTATCAGGTCCAGTTAACACAGGTGTAAAGTGAGGCTTGGAGAGGTGCAGTGGCTCCCCCGTGACCCAGCAGCTAGTGAGTGCTTCTGAAACTCAGTGTCTCTGCCTCTGAGGCAGTGCGTGGGTCTCGTTTCCCTTGGAGCATTGTCAGGGCAAGAGCCAAATCCGATGCTTCAGCACGTCTTTCCTGGAGCACCTAGAGCAGCACCCTGCTTTGTATTCATTCCATAAACATTTATAGGAAGAGAAGCTGTGAAACCATATAGAACAAAATGTTAGCATAGTAAAGTAGGATTATGGGTAATTCCCCTTTCATATTTTGGCTCTTTGCAACAGTGACTATAATAAGCACCTATTAATGTTATAACGGTAAAGCCAATGAAGATAATTATTTTAAAAACTATTTGAAGGCTGAATAAAATAATTCTTGATTCCTTAGCTAACGTGTACACCCTTAACCATGTCTCCCACTTCTGAATCCCCCGTCAGTGCTTAGCACTGAGCCAGCGGAAAAAGCAGGAGGCTTATTTAAATTATTCTGTAGAAACAGAGCTGGGGCCGCTGGGTGAAAGTTGCAGAAAGAGAGATTTCTTTTCACCAGGAGGAAAACTTTCTCATTGAACCTGTCTGTTATTGAACCGTGCAGAGGCTGACCAGGGTTTCCCTTCACGCTCCCTGTCAGCAGGTCAGTGCTTTCTTCCAACAGCAGTGGGGAGGAGGAGGAAAAAGGCTCCTTGTCCTGGCTGTCTCCTGAGATGTCAGACAGCTCGCTAACCGAGTCTGAAATAGTCCAATTATTGCACTGCAAGAGACTTGGCACCTGGGACGCAGGGCTGGCCCAACACACAGAGCCCAGGGTGGAGGGTGATGAAAAGAAGCCCGTAACTGCTGCTCTGCTGTCCCCTCCCTGTTTCTTTGGAGCTGCCAAGCAGGGAAGGGGAGGGGGCCAATGCTGGTCAGAGGCAAAGTTTCAGAGTAGGGAGTGCTGGTGCTGGTCATTAGCATTTTTCCTGCTCCTGGGCACAGAGGCCCGCAAAGGCTTTTCTGCCCCACTGAGGCCCCTTGAGTCTGACATTCCCATATTCCACTTCTTTTTTTATGTTCCTCGTCTGACCTGGGGAGAGTTTACGGGTAGCCTGTCCTACCTTCCAGGGCCTTGCCCATTGCTTGTCAGGGCAATCTTGAGTAGCAGCGTACCTGAGCGGTGTGTTTGTGGAGCAAAGTAAGATAAAGCAGCAGAAGGGAACAGGAACATGAGAGAAAGGTGGCCAAGAAAGGTCTCTCTGACAAGACGGTGTATGAGCTGAGGTTCAATGGAAAGAGTGAGCCATACAGGCCCGTAGGGAGAGAGCGTTCCAGCCAAAGCCCAGGACACCATCTCTGTGTGGGGTGTGCTTGGTGTGCTTGGCTGGGACAGTGTAAGCAAGGGCAGAAGTGGCCCAAGCAGAAGGCCAGGTCATTAGGCCTCACAGGCCGTGGTGAAGGCGGGCTCAGAAATGTCCCTGACTCATCAGGAAGTGATAAATTACATTCAGTGTACCGGCTTAGGGCGTCTGGGAACGGTGTCATTCAGTTCAGAACATTTTCCAGCCGTGTGGTCAAATATATTACTAAGTGTTGGTTGTTAAACAGGTAAACCTAAGTTCTTTGAAAAATGTTCTATGGCTGGAACACTTCATTTCTTTATAATGTGAAAGCAATGAGGTACTTGTGTGTGTGCACACACTCGTGTGTGTGTGAAGCTAGTAAGGGGCCATGGAGGGTGCTGGTGACTGAAGAGATTTCCAAGACAAAAGTTAATGGTACTCAGCCCTGGCTGGGTACTCAGTTGATTAGAGCACCATCCCGATATGCCAAGTTTGAGGGTTCGATCCCCAGTCAGGGCACACCCGTACAAGAGTCAGCCAGTGAATGTGTGAATAAGTGGCCTGTACAGTTGCCACCATCCACATGTGGCTATTGAGCACTTCGAACGGGGCTAGAGCAACAGGAGCAAATGAATTTTTCATTTTATTTAATTTAGTCGATTTAATTTAAACCCAGCCGCTCATTTCAGTTATTGGAAAACTTTTAGAAGCATTTATAAGAATGTCAATATGTGGAATCTATATCTTCAACTGTAAACTTTATGACAATCAATACAGATCCAGTATTTCAGGTGAAAATTTAGTATATAAGTATAAATGAGCTGTTAAAGACTTAGTACAAAAGAAAAATAATTAAATTACCCCTGATTAAAAAAAAAAGTTGATGTGTTGAAATGATAATATCTGAACATGTTGGACTAAATGAAATGTATTATTAAAATTAATATTACCTCTTTTCTTTTTACTTGTTAAATATGCTTGCAGAAAATTTTTAATTATAGATGAGGCTTGCATTGTATTTCCATTGGACAGCTCTCGTCCTTATGTGTGTTCATGACCCTTCTGTAACGTGCTCAGAGGTTGTCAGTGCAAGGTTATATATAAAGAACGAGGCTACGTGCCTGGTTTACCTCGTTTCCAGGATAGTTCTTCCTGGCCCATCTGTTGCTGAGCTCCTAAGTCACCCTCATCTATGGGCATGGGACCCCTCTCAGCATGGGCCCTTGTCCTCATCCCATCATAAAACCAGGGTCAAAATTTTTTGCAGTGTCTTCTCTTTTTAAAATCCCTTTGAAGCTCTAGCTGTGGTGTCCATGGGTTTTCAAGGAGGGGTAAGAGCAGTGGAGGCAGGGAGCTTTTCACTCCCTTGGGAAGGAGGGTGATTAGTTCTAGTCTGTTGCTTTTGGTGTTCATCTTTGTCCTGTTAGAGCCAGAATGACAAATAGGCCTCAGCTCTACTTGGTGACTCAGAACCTGTGGAAGTGGCAGTCAGGAGGCTGGTGTGAGTCGGATTCTGAAGCTGCCTCCAGACTGAGTGGGAAAGAAGCAATTGATTAGCCATGCCTGCAAAGGGCAAAGGAGGGGACTGCAGAACATGTGCTTTGTATTTGCTGATCCTGCATTGATGAAGTTGACTTCCTGGAGTGATTTTGCTCTACCTTGACGATCTGATATATTTTTGTAAGTATTGATTATGCTATTACAAGTGTCCCATTTTTGCTATTACAATTGTCCCATTTTTTCTCCCCTTTATTCTCCTCTGCCCTGCAACCCTGCTCGATCCAGCACTACCCCTCTCCTTAGTTCATGTCCATGGGTCGTCCATATAAGTTCTTTGGTTTCTCCATTTCCTATACTGTTCTTAACCTCCCCATGTCTACTTCACCTGCCCTTTATGCTTCTCACTCTCTGTATCTTTTCCCCAACTTTCCTCCCTTCCCCTCCCTGCTGATAACCCTCCATGTGATCTCCATTTCTGTGATTCTATTCCTGTTCTAGTTGTTTGCTTAGTTTGTTTTTGTTTCTGTTTTTTTTTAGGACTGATTATTGATTATTGCGAGACATTTTATTGTTCATAGTTTGGATCTATTTTTCTTAGATAAGTCCCTTTAACATTTCATATAATAAGGGCTTGGTGATGATGAATGCCTTTAACTTGACCTTATCTGGGAAGCACTTTATCTACCCTTCCATTCTAAATGATAGCTTTGCTGGATAGAGTAATCTTGGATGTAGGTCCTTGCCTTTCATAACTTGAGATACTTCTTTCCAGCACCTTCTTGCCTGTAAGGTTTCTTTTGAGAAATCAGCTGTAATCTTATGGAATCTCATTTGTAGGTTAACTCTCTGCTTTTCTTTTGCTGCTTTTAAGATTCTCTCCTTATCTTTAATCTTGGGTAACTTAATTATGATGTGTCTTGGTGTGTTTCTCCTTGGGATTCTCCATGCTGGAGAATAAATACCTGATATGTTATAAGATGTTGGTCCATTTGAAGAAGCAGGGATGAGGCTTGTGTTGAATCAGCAGATGTGCAGAGGGGATACTGGTCATCTCCATGGGTCAGAACCCCAACTAGGAAGATGTGCTAAGAGTTTTAAAACATTGTGCAAACCCTTCAAAAACTTCGTGGAGGTGAGTTGTCTGTGGTCTGGGACCAGCCTGCTGGTGTCAGGGGAGATAGTTAGAGCTGAAACCCAAGGAGAAGGATAGGAACCTGGAGGATCTGGCGGAAGAAAAGAGGGTTGGCTTTTTTTTGTTTCTTTTCTTCTTCCCGCCCTTAAAACTGTTCTCAGTGAATTTGAATTTCTTGCTTTTTGGTGCCACCACTCTGGTTATGGTTTTGTTCAAGAATGCAGCATGAGATACTGGTTATGGGGATAGTGGCTGGAGCCAGAGTGTCACGGTTCATGTTTCAGCTCTGCCACTTACTAGCAAGTTATTTAAGCATTCTGTGCCTCAGCTATCTTGCCTATAAAATGGGGATACTAGTAGTTCCTGTTTTAGATGGTTGCTATGAAGATTAAATGAATTAATTCTCATAAAGTATTTAGAATAGTGCCTATCTGTGGCTGGATGGTTCAGTTGGTTGGAGTGTCGTCCCACACACCAAAAGGTTGTGGGTTCGATTCCTGGCCAGGGCACATACCTAGGTTGCAAGTTTGATCCCCGGTTGTTGCATGTAGGGGAGGCAACTGATTGATGTTTCTCTCTCTCTCCCTTTTGCTCTCTCTAAAATCA
>PVIA01012506.1:20155-37519 GCA_004024845.1 Tonatia bakeri | reverse complement strand
AAATGTTTCCTCTGAGGACTTTTTTCATCTGGGGAAACAAACAAAAAGAAATCACCCAGGGCAGGTTGGTGAATAGGGAAAGTGGGGCAAAGGGTTCATACCGTTGTTGGTCAAAAACTGCTGAACACAGTGCGGTGTGGACAAGTGCACTCATAAATCACCCATCATGAAATGGGCAAACACATTGAAAGAGTCTTTTAAAAAAAAATCACTGAAGCCTAATGCAGCCTTTCATGACAATCCCAGCTGGTTCACTCATTCAGATGGGTTCCTAAAACCCTCACCTAGCAGGGGAAGCCTATTACAAGGGCCTGCCCTCCAGAAGGTAATTCCAGGTTTTGCGGGGATCCCTCCTCATATATGTATTTGGGTCTATGTGCACATACTCACGTATGTGTGTGCATTAGTTTTCTCCAGTATGGCTTACCAACACTTCTTTTTTCAAGTGCAAAGTCAAGGATTTCCACTCAAATAAGTCTTAAATGCTGACCTTTCTAAACTACAAATCTCTTTGTGCAATTCTCTGGCCCTACCTGCCTGGAGGACAGAGTCCAGACCTTCTTCCATAACAATATCCACCATTTATTTTCTAATTTCTTTTTCTTATCTCACGCAAGCCCATTAGAAACACCGTGACAGTTACTCCTGCTTGGAAATCTAAACATAAACTCAGACACCCGAGCCCTTTATCTGGCTAATTCTGGCTTATCCTTTAAGACAATGTGTTAAAAACACATACAGACACACACACATTAAAAACCAAGGAGGAAAATAGATGCCTTGTCCCAAATCAGAATGCTCATGCACAATTGGACTGCTTTGTGAAATGAGGGGACTAGACATTATTTTCTCCAACCTACCCTCCAACTTGAGATTTAGGCTCACATTTTAGATAGTAAACCTCAGGTTTAGTAAACCTTTCTGAGCACCAGTATCCTTTCAAATCTCTCAAATCCATACTACTAAACTCATTAAAGTTATTTGTAAAAGTACCATTTTCCCCCCACAGGAGTGCTTCTCAAAGACAGAACTATGGCTTCCTTATTCATGTATCCCCAAGTCCTAGCCTGTTCCTACTGTATCAGAAAGTCTTACAGATTATTGATAAATTAATGTTGCTTATTTATTCTTAATTTATTAAAATCTTTAATATAACTTCTCTTTTTTTAATATGAATGAGCTTAAGCCTCAATTAAATGAAAGAGAAGCTTGGAGAAAAAACCAATTTGTCCCCTTCTCTCACAAAGCAGTCAAGTTGCACATGAGCACTGCAGGTTGAAACAAATCCACCTTCCTCTTTGGATTTCAATGTGCGTGTGTCTATATGTGCGTTTGCCTCGCGTCTTCTGGTTCAAAACAAGAATTATATGTTAATGTCGTGAAACGTCACATCACACAAAGAGCCCACTGGCTCTTTCAGGCTCCTGGCTAGTCTCTGCAACAAATGGTTCTGGGGAAAGTGGATATCCACATGCAAAGGATGACAATGAATCCTGTCTTTCACCCTACGCACACAAAAAGTCAACTCCAAATGGATTAAGGACTTGACCGTAAGTCCTGAAAGCACACAATTAAAAGAAAAACGGGATGAGCTCCTCGACATTGGTCTTGGCAATGATTCTTTGGATTTGACACCAAAAGCAAAGGCAACAAAAGCCAGAATAAATAAGCAGGACTACGTCAAACTAAAAATGTTCTTATATGGCAAATGAAACCATCAGAAAAATGAAAAGGTAACCTATGGAGGAATGAGGAAAAATAGTGGGTTGGCCAAAAAGTTCATTCAGTTTTTTCCATAGGATGGCTCTAGTAGCACTTAGTTGTCTTTAACTTCATTCAAAACAATTTTGTTAGATTGTATTGTGACATTTGTCATATCAGTGTTCATTTTTCAAAAAGCTTATCAAAATTGGTGAATTTTTACAACCATTTTAATATTGATGATGCAAGAAAATATGCAACATTTTTGACATATTATGCTTTATTATTGCAAGAAAGGTAAAAATGTTAAGTGAAATGCAAAAAAAAAAGGTTTGTGCGGTGTATTGAGAAAGTCTATGACTGATTGAATGTGTCAAAGTGGTTTCCAAAGTTTCTTGGTACTATTGACATTTTGGCCAAATAATTCTTTCCTATGGGGCTATCTTATGCACTGGAAGATGTTTAGCAGCACCCCTGGCCCCTACCCACTAGAAGCCAATAGTGGGCAGTATCTGATGTGCTCAAAGTATCCAAATCAATAAAGTTATTGGTGAAAATGGAAAACATGTCTTTTATGTTATGGAAAAACTAAACAGAGGTTTTGGCTATCCAATATATATGGGTGCTACATATATATATGATAAGGGGTTAATATCCAAGGAATTCAGACAACTCAATCATGAAAAAACAAATAATCCAATTGAAAAATGGCAAAGAACCTGAGTAGATATTTTTCCAAAAGAGACATAGAAGTGGCCAGCAGTACATGAAAGGTGCTCAATATCACTATCAGGGAAATGCAAATCAAAACCACCATAAGATATAAAAGATGAACAAATGCTGGGGAGGATGTGGACAAAAGGGAACACATACACTGTTGGTGGCAATGAAAGTATAAACAATATGAAGGTTCCTAAAAACCTTTAAAGAAAACTGCAATATGATTCAGAAATCCCTCCAAAAGAAACAAAATCATTGCCCCAAACAGTGTCTGTACTCCCACGTTCATTGAAGTGTTATTCACAATGGCAAGGACTGGGGGAAAACCCAAGTTGTTCATCGAAGTTCACTGACTGATGGATGAGCGGACACAGAAAATATGATACACATATACAATGGAATGTTATTTAACCTCAAGGAGAAAAAAGCAAATACTACCACTTACAATGACATAAATGAACCCAGAAGACATTAAGATCAGTGAAATAAGACAGAGAAAGATAAATATATTTTATCATCAATATGTGGAATCAAAAGAAAAAAAAGTCAAACTCTTAGACACAGAGGAGAAAGGCTGTTGCCAGGGGCTGGAGGGAGGAGGAGATAGTGAGAAGTTGGTAAAAGAATGCAAACTTTTCAGTTATAAGATGAGTAAGGTCTAAGAATCTAATAAGGTATAAATGGTGACTGTAGTTGCATTGTACAACTGAAATGTTTATATTTTAACAGACTTCTCAATTTATAATACAGTACTGTATAATTGAAATTTGCTAAGAGAGTAGAGCCTAAGTGTTCTCACACACACACAAAGGAAAATATTTGTGAAGTGATGGATTGATGGATGTCATTAACTTGATATGAAAATAATTTCATAATATATATTATATCAAATCATTAACTCTAACTTTTAAAACACTATAATTCTATTTGACAATACCCCAATAAAGCTGGAAAAATAAGTTAAATAAAGAAATAATACAAAGATATAAACTAACTCTAAAATTTATTTAAACATTTAAAGGACCTAATATTATACCCACAAAATCTGGATCAAAAAAAATTAAGAATTTACTACCTGACTTTAAGACTTATTCTAGAGCTACAATTATTAAAAACAGTTTTAGTATTATTGTTAAGTAATTCAATTTAATTATTTAACTATTAAATAATTAAGTTATTAAATCTGATTTTAAAATAAACCATTGGTTCTTAAGTATTTTGGTCTCAAGACTCCTTAGATTTTGTAAATTGTTGCGGATCCCAAGCTTTTGTTTCTATGGGTTATATTTTTTAATATTTACCATATTAGTAATTAAGACAAAAATTTTCGAAATTTATTTTTAATTTATTCAAAAATATCAATGAACATCAATTACATGTGAACTAAATTATTTTATTTGAAATATATTCTCCAAAACAAAGAAATCGCTGAGAAAAGCAGCTTTGTACATTTTTTAAATGTCTTTAATATCTGACAATAGGAGTCAACTAGATTCTCATATCTGGTTCTGTATTTAATCTACTGCTGTGCTGCTTGGGGTTGAAATATGTGAAGGAAACCAGGCCACTGATTGATATGTACTGGGAAAGTAAGGTGCATGTTAACAGTCTTCCCAGGTTACTATATGCATTCTCTTCGAAACAACATTAAAACTCAACAAAGAGTAGCTTTTTGAAGGTCAGTTGCAAGGCAGACCCTAAAAATATATCAATGAAGTTTTTATGCTCAATCGTCTGCCTTGCACTTTGAGTGGATCTTTACCCACCCATCCTTTCATAATAGCACACATGTCATTTAGAAAATATTGACTCATCAAGTTCATCATATCTCCCTAATAGTGACACGTTTTATTACAAAATATTTTTAATTACATTCATTAATACCATCATTAATGTCTTAGGAAGCAATCAAGCTCATTGTGTCAGATACAAATTTTGCAAAATTATTATTTTTGCTTTAAAGCTCAAATTTTATCATTGGCATCAGAAACTGTCAGGTTATTTCCCTAGAAGAACAGGCCTGCTTTGTTCATTTTTAAGAAAATATCTGCCAAATTCTCAAATCTGAATCAGTTTGTGAGTCATTCTTTCAAGTAATGATGGTGTTTCCTGGGAGAAGGAAAAAAAGCATTTAGTCCAGCTTGCTAATCAAACACAAGTACAAAGTGCTTTTCCCCTGAGCAGAGGTCCACACTTTACACCAGCGTGGGGCCAGTGCACCTTACACCTGCTGCAGTAAACACAGTCCTACTGGAACACAGACGCACTCCGTGTACGTGCTGTCTGGCTGCTCTCTGCTATGGTGGCAAGGCCCACTAGCTTCCTCGGTGCAGGACTTGGGTGTGCTCAGCTGCAAATATTACTGGCGCTTTACAGAAAAAGTTTGCCTATCCCTGCTCTAGACAGACATCCGAATCAGAACTTCGGTATGTAACTGAAGCGTTTCATGCCTACTTCCCATTTCATCAAATAGGAAATTTTAAAGATGTGTATTCAAGAGTCAACTTTAATAAAATCAGTTTCCCTTGCTTCATTATGAATTTCTTAAGTGTGTGGCAGTGAGTGACACTTTGGCACTGCCTTGATTCACCCTAAAGTATCAGCAATTTTACCCACCTTTGCTTTCACACCGTCAGTGCAAACAACTATCCAGAGAAAGAAAGTAAATGATATCTTTGTATTATTATGAAACTAGGTTTTGTTTGACGGATTCCCTGAAAGGATCTTAGGGACCCCCATGGCTCTGTGGACCAGACTTTGAAAACCACTTTGATGGAGAAATACGTGGAACAGAATAGAAATCTAAGAAATATACCCATACCTATACATTCAACTGATCTTCAATAGGCACTAAGGAAATCAGTGGAGAAAAGCAAGGTTTTCAACAAATAAAGCTGGGACAATCAGATAAACATGAGGTGAAAATGATCCCTGACTCTACTCACCATACACAAATAATTAATTCAAGATAGACGATAAGCATAAATACTGAAGCTGAAATCATAAACTTCTAGGAGAAAGAGCATCTTTAGGATCTTGAGTTAAGTGAAGATTTTTTTTTAAGAAAACACAAAAGGAACAACAAAGAATAATCTGTCTTTTCTGTGAAAATGTGTACTGCACTGGCTTCCTTTTCCCTCAGACGTCACAGGACACAACCGTGCAAATGAGCGTGGGTCTAATCAGACAGCCTCCCTATGTGTCAGCAAGCTTTCCCAAAACACCAGCAAGAAAATGACAACATTTTTCTCCACTGTCACCACCTCACCACATGATTGCATGTCATAGCTGAGTCAGACTAAAGCACCTACCCCCTTACATTTAAAGAAGAGTAACTGAAACCTCATCATTAACCCTTAAACCAGGATTTCTGCTTCTGGTTTCAGGCAGATTGTTTCCAAGAGTCATATGAATTGCTTAGCCCACTACACAGTGATAGTGACTCATCTGAATAAGTAATTAAAGAAAGGAGATATGAGGTCACTAAAGAAAGAGAAAGCTGTAAATAAAATTACCACTGGAAGTATCTTACCAAGCATTAACAGCTACAGATATAAAGCAATCATGTTTAGTCCCATTTCCTACATTGACGCCAGTAGCCCTGCCAACTAATCACAGATGCACACCACATGAGCAGGTGCAAGGAAGATTTCAGGAGCTGCATGACGGTGGTTTGGAAACAGTAGTGGGCCCCTCTCACACTGGAATTGCACATCTGTTATACACCCAGCATTTCATTATGGAAAATCTTTGCATTCATTTAACCCCTTTGGTGGTACATTCTTTTAACTATGCTAAATATTGCATGAATATTCATTAGTGTACCTTATTTACCCACTTACTAGGCTATCAGACACTGCAGCCAATGTTCTAAACCATAACTCTCTATTAACCATCACTCATGTATAACCACAGTATCATGATGACTGATGTTCATAATGACCCTAAAGAATTATGTGGTTTTGAAGTCCCTTCTCTATATCAAAGAAACTAAATTCATCTCTCAGTTAATTCTTAAGCAAAAATTACAATGGTAATGAGATTCCATCTCTGGTCTATTCCACTGGCACAGATTAAGAGAAATGATAAAGGTAGGGGGACATGAGACCCTTAAACACTGTTTAAGGAAATGTAAACTAGTACAGAATTTTTAGAGACCAGTTTGTCAAGCTTTTAAAAGACTTACAAATAAGAATAGCTAGTGCTCATATAATACTTACTGTAAGTCATATAACATTCTAAGCTTTTATTATCTAATTAATCATAAAAATATCCTTATAATAAAATAGGAGTTATTATTAGCTTCATTTTAAAGATAAAGAAACTGAGACTCAGAGAGTTTAATTAACTTGGCCAAGGTCACACAGCTGGTAAATGGCAGAGCTGAAATTTGAACACATGAAAGTAGTCTTCAAGAGTCCCTGTGATTAATAGCCACATTATACTGCATTATATTGCATCTCAAAATGTGCAAACCTTCACCTCTTTTAGAAATTTTTGCAAAAGAAATGAAAAAGGATACTTTTAAAAACATTATCTATTGGACTGTTCACTATAATATTTGTAATAGCAGTTAAAAATATCAAAGTATAATCTCTATAAATTTCCAATTTCCAATTCTCAATTGTAAAGATTATGGAATGTCCATTTGGCAACAAGCTATAAAGCCATTTTTAATGTTAATTTTAATAAAAGTGAGAAAATTGTTATGCATAGCAAGATCTTGTGATGGCTTTTCCCATTTGCACTTCTTTGCATTTCTCAAAACCTACCCTTATGTGACCCACGAGGCTAACCCTTAGGGTCTGTATCACCTGGGTTCCTTTCAAGGCTGTATTCCAACTGGCCTCTACCAAATAGAAGCGTTAACAGGAGACTAGAACTGAAGCAGAGGAAGCACTGCTTCAGAGGAAAGAGAAGCACTCCGCAAGGTGGCAGTGGTTGCATTCTTTCTGGATTATAGTGGCTGGTCAGAAGCCCCTCCTCCAGGGCTCTAACTTTCATTGGGCTCCAATAATATTATTTTTTCCCCCAGACTCCCTCAGGCCAAGGAAGTAATAGGCCACCAGTGTTAGTTTCCAAGTATCTCAACCTCCTTTGTTAGATCCCAATGCCCTACACACACTTATATAAATGGTCCTTTTCACTGAGGTCTCTTTAGTAGAACCATCTGAGAAGAATTCGGTTGCTTACAGAGACCCTAACTGTGAGGGATGGGGAGTGGGGTAGGAGATGTATTTTAGCTTAGAAAAAGTCTGATAGAATATATGAGAAAATGCTGCCAGTGTTTTCCTTTGGGTGGTGAAATTATGAGTTAGTTATTCATTTTAATCTTTATTCATAGACATTGAGGAAAGAGAGAACTTTATTCACATCTTGGTTCCAAATGTAATGAAAACATTGAGCAAATCACCTGATGTCATGTCATTATTTATAAACTAAAAATAATAATGTCTAACCCTCAAGATTTTATGAATATTAAGTAAGACAATCCATGGAAAGTCTTAAGTCTACAGTAGGTGCTCATATGATGTCTTTCTTATTATTTAATTTTTTTAAATTGTTGTTCAAGTACAGTTTACTGCTTTTTACTCCCATCCCAGCCCTCTCCACCTCCCTCTCATTTCCACCTCCACCCTTGTTTTTTGTCCATGTATCCTTTAGACTTGTTCCTGCAAACCCTTCCCCTTTTCCCCTGAAATTCCCTCCCCTCTCCCCTCTGGTCACTGTCAACCTGTTCTCTATTTCAGTGTCTTTAGTTATATTTTGCTTGTTTGTTTGTTTTGTTGCTTAGGTTCCTGTTAAAGGTGAGATTATATGGTATTTGTCTTTCACCACCTGGCTTATTTCACTTAGCATAATGCTTTCCAGTTGCATCCTTGCTGTTGCAAAGGGTAGGAGCTCCTTCTTTCTTTCTGCTGCATAGAATTCCATTGTGTAAATGTACCATAGGTTTTTGATCCATTCATTTACTGATGGGCACCTTGGTTGCTTCCAGCACTTGGCTATTGTAAATTGTGCTGCTATGAACATTTGGGGTGCATAGATTTTTTTGGATTGATGTTTCAGGGTTCTTAGAATATAATCCTAGCAGTGGAATTGCTGGGTCAAAAGGCAGATCCAGTTTTAGTTTTCTGAGAAAATTCCATACTGTTTTCCACAATGGTTGTAAAACAAATGGAAACATATACCGTGTTCATGGATCGGAAGAATTAACATCATCAAAATGTCCATACTACCCAAAGCAATTTACAAATTCAATGCAATACCTACTAAAGTACCAATGGCACATTTCACAGACATAGAACAAACACTTCAAAAATGTATATGGAACCATAAATGACCCCAAATAGCTGCTGCAATTTTGAGAAAGAAGACCAAAGTAGGAGGGATCACAATATCTGATACTAAACTGTATAACAAAGCCACTGTAATCAAAACAGCCTGGTACTGGCATAAAAACAGGCACATAGACCAATGGAACAGAACAGAGAGCCCAGAAATAAACCCAAGTCACTATGGTCAATTAACATTTGAAAAAGGGGATAGCAACATAAAATGGAGTAAAAATAGCCTCTTCAAAAAATGGTACGGGGAAAGCTGGACAGCTACGTGCAAAAAAACATATGATGTCTTTTTTAAATCAACTTTCTAATACATGACTTGTGTGGTTAAATTGCATAACATATAAAAGTAAATATCAAAAAATACTGAATATTATCAAAGACTATATGAATGCATATTTGAAATTTTACAGTGGAAAAAAACTACACATTATAATTAGTGATCTGGAATATTTTTGGTAATTTTTTGAAATGACTATGTATCTACCCATTAAATTATCGTTCAGAATATAGGTGAAAAATGAACAGAAAGCCATTCTTGGTTTGCATAGTTAGCTAAGAGCTATCTCCATAAAGGAGTAAACAGAATTCCCCAGAAATCAATATGTTCTCGATGGGTATTAGCTTTTAAGATTGTCATTAGAAGCATTCAAGAGATACAGTCCCTCTTTCAACAGAAAATGAAATTTTAATTTTTCTTTGGAGCTATTCACAGTGAGACTTCCAAGCCATTCATCTTCTTAGTCCTATAACTCAGATATTATTCCAACACTTTTCTCCCCTAACCCCACCAATCAGTGCCAGGTTATTTAAAGATGGCATCATTCACCCAAAAATGCCAGCTGTTTCAGTGGTAAATTGTTCCACTGCTCTCGCCATAAATGAGTAGTTGGATAAAATAATCAAAACTTTCCTAATAAAAGCAAAATTAATGAGAATTCACCCAAACTGAAGGTTTGAAAGGAGCCAACACCACTGTAACGTCTTATGCCAGACCGGGCTTGGAGGGGTTCACAAGGTCAGTCGTTATGGGAAACTGAAGGAACTGTGGTCAGACCTGCTGTCAGTTTAAAGACGATCACTGAAGCCTTGCAGAAATGATGTATGTTCCCATTCAAACATACCAAAAGCTATTGAGCTTAATTTCCTTTCTAAACATGTACTTTGCTATCCTCAATTGCTGATGGGTGAGGAAATGCCTTAACCCACAGAGCATTTTTGGTTCACTGACAAATGTATTCACAAGCTGCAGACTGTTCCCACAGACATGTTTTTATGTGTAAGATTTCAAGTAGACAGCCATTTCAAAGGCCTTACCTCTCTTTATTTATTTTCCTGTTTGAGAATTCAGCCATCTTCCCACCCTACACCACCTTCCTCATCATCTGTCAATTTTGTGCTGCTCTCCTAACCATCTTCTCCGATTATTATCTTGAATATCAAAATTGAGTCACATTTTTACTCTCCTTGACTCTTTTCACTGTGTGCCTTGGTTTTGCAGCCCTTTTCAGTCTACCATTGTGTAACTGACTTGTTACCCTGGCTTGAATTCCCTCTGCCACATCAACCAAATTCAGCCCAGCAGCAGGACACCGGCTTCAGCACCCAAGATCTTCACACTTCACTCAATTCAGCTTCCTGGGAACCTCTCATCCAAAAAATACAAGTCAGAAGTTGCTTCTGGGCTGATTCTAAATAAGTCTACCAGGAAAAAATGAAATTGAACTTCCACTCTTTCATCTTGTAATTGGTAAAAACTAAATACTTCAAACTTCCCAAAGTAAGATGACAAGACTATTTACACTGTTATTTTACTGCATTTTTTCCTTGCTTAAAACCTGTGGAAATAGGATAAATTAATGTGGAAAATCCCCATGAATATTGAAATCTATAGTACAAACCTGTACACACACTTAAAGATGCATGTGCAATGTATGTGTGCATTGTGATATCTTCATTACAAACTACTGGAGCAGATGACATAGTTCAGCATCTAGCAGTTCAATGGCTTGTAAGTAACTAAACATCAGCTGGATGGAATCATTCATCTCTAATTATCTCTTAATGTGCTTTGAAGACTCTCAGGATAAAGAAGTTCTAGGACAGAATCTGAATATAATTTGATGAATGCTAATTATTGCTATCATGACTATTTTTCCTCTAGTTGTGCAAGCTGGTTCACAGCTAGTTTCTGTTGCTTGTAAACTGCATGTAGCAATGTGGCACATCCTCTAACAAGAGGCCAGGGACACATCTACCAACGATAAGTCCAGGGAACTCTAGCCCTAGGAAAAAATAAAAGACATGGTTTCATATACTCAAGGAGAATTTCTCTTTCTAAAAGTTGTAAGCTGTAAAATTTGAATTTAGCTTTCTTCAATTCCTGGTGGAAAAGTAAATACTTAGACTCCAAGGCACACTGATAAAAGGATTCCTTCTTCACTATCATTGCTCTGGGCCTGTAATGCTAGGTTGCATTAAGCCAAAAAGAAATATTGACTATCTGGTGCCAATTCACTCCTTCCCTTTTCTGATATTTGCTTAGACCGTGCTCACATCCTGCCGCCACTACCTCTCCCTCTCAGCTGTTTAATCAGATGGTAAGTGACTTGAGAGAGTTTAATATCACAGATAGAAGGTGCTCACATAGTTACTCAGTGGATGATGAATGACCTGGTTCCAATGATTAAATATAGGAAAATTAGAGTAGATACTATTTAATACTTCGCAGGAACAATCCAAGTCACTCAGTTCTTATACAAATGCTGCTAGTTACTCTTTCACACTCAATTCTCAGTTATTAAAACACTGCTTGCTCTCTTTCTCTCCTTTTTTTAATTTTTCAATTACACTTGACATTCAATATTATATTAGTTCCAGGTGTACAGCATAGTGGTTAGACATTTACATAACTAAAAAGTGGTCCTCCTGATAAGTCTCGCACCCACCTGACACCATACATAGTTATTACAATATTATTAACTACATTCCCTATGCTGTACTTTACATCCCCATGACTATTTTGTAACTGCCAATTTGTACTTCTTAATCCCTTCACCTCCTTCACCCTCTCTCCCCTTTATTATTATCATTTTTAATCACAATGGCTTAGACAATCACTTAGGGAAAGTTCAGAATATCCAGCACAGTGATTATTCTGTTTCTACCTAGCATGTCTAAATTTGTTGCTACCACTGTTGCACTACATTTTGCCAAGGGCTAAGTTAAAAATAGAAAAAAAATGACAGCGTTTTAGTGGCCTTTAATATCTCTACTTCCATATGATTCTACATAATCATATTCCCTGGAAGCTGCCACCCACACAAGTTTTAGACTCTTATGTTGCCACTAAGTGAATACATTTCAGAAATTCTTATTCTGAAAGCATTCATTGAGAAAAACTTTCTATTGTACCAGGTATTATTAAAGTTCTGTTTGAACTTCAGATTACATTAAAAGTCATATGAAAACCCTCTTTTTTTCTACCACAGGCAAATTTATAGAGCTAGCTACTATGTAATAATCCAACTACAAAAAATGGGAACAAGATCCAAAAAGGTGGTGGGAAATCTATGTATATGTTCAAGTCCTGAAAGTGATGTCCTCCTGCTCCCGTGTCTTTTCTGGTCAGATGCCACAAACTAGTGGCTCACACCTGGTCGCATTCTGTGATATACCCCCAAGCTTAGGCTAGATGACCATGGTCTCAGCGCCACTTACTTTAATTCAAGTCAAAAGAAAATGCCCGGCAGCAGATCAGAACTGGTTTGAGACAAAACTGTTCCAATCTCAGAGTATTTTGCCAAGTCTAAAGTGTGATATAGAAGTGTACATATATGTGTGTGCATGTGTGTACAGAAGGTGCCTAAAGAAAACCTCTATAAACAAAATGCCACTGGATTCTTCAGCGTAACTGAAATATGTTTCATGACCAATATTCATTTGCAAATGACATCTAAAATGTCTGAGATTAAATTCTTTCTCTAATTTATTCTTCCAGAGCATGTACATTTTACATGTTAGTGAACATTCCCACATTTACCCTGAAATGTCCAAGAGCCCTTGGAGTCTCAGAACTAATAACCTAATTTCAAGTGTCCCCTTGCACCTGCTTCCACCACGATGACTGATGTCTGTGGAGACTCTGCTGTATTTGTTTCCACACCACTTTACTTTAGTCTAATTACGCAATTTAAATTTACAAATGATGCAATATAAATAAAAAACTATTTCTATGAAATCTAAGTGTTTTTAAAATATGTGATAAAGGAAAATTTATTTTTAAAATAACTTCTATTGAGTTAAATATGGACAAAACAACAGTAAAAGTTTAGAAAAAATAATAAAAATTTAGAAATATTCTAAACTTATATTGCTCAAAAACTGTATTTCAGAGTTTACCCTACTTGAAAGAAAACAAAATTAGAAACTGTAGCCTATGAATAATGGTTGGAGAAATAAAAATAAAACTTCAGGGATGCCAAAGGAGTCAAGATTTGAGGGGCCAAGCTCCTAATTAAAAGGGGACCACATAGTTTTGACCCCAAAATTTTGTGTGCAATGGCTACTTCCAGTGATCTGTTGACTGCTGGCTTGTACCAGGTAAGTTGCTGAAGTAACAACCAGAAAGTAGCTGCTGAGATGTTAAAAAGGCAAGTAGAGATTTTGGCCATCTAAGGAAAAAGAAAATTGACTTACATCTGGCTGTAAAGAGTCCTAGTAAATATGCCAAGATTTCTGTTAGGACTTCTAAAGGACTCTCTCCTGAATTCAGACCACTCTCCAGTCTCACTTGGACTTAATTGGCCTTGTTTCCAAAACCACAAGGATTAGAGGTAGGACTAGAGTGCAGTGTCTTGTTCCAAGGAAGGCCGGCCATGTTGCTAGGGTGTGTATCACCCGGCAATGGTCTCCCTAGACTCTAAGTTGGGGTGTAATATTCTCAGTCCACAGGCCACATGCAGCCCAGGATGGCTATGAATGCGGCCCAATGCAAAATTGTAAATTTACTTAAAACCATTTTTTTGCTCATCAGTTTTTGTTAGTGTTCATTAGTGTTTGTTTGGTTTAGTGAGTCTAAACCATGTGGTGGGGATTTGGCCTCACCAGAACTGTTGTTAGAACACAGTTCCTGTAATAACCAAGATTCTGCAGCCTCTGGTTTATCAAGAATATCAATCAAACATTCACATGGAAAAAATAAATCTTTAGCCCTATCTCACACCAAACTCTAAAATAATTTTTAGCTGGACTATAAACTAAATGTAAAACATTAAACAAAGGGCCTCTAGGAAATAACAGAAGAATACTTTTATGTTTCAGGGATAGGCAAAGATGTTTTTAAACTGGGAACAGTAAACACTAACCATAGAGTAAATTTGAAAAATTGGACTACAGTAAAATTAAGAACTTCCATCCATCACAAGACACCATAAGTAAGTAAAAAGGCAAACCAAGGAGCAGAAGATATTTACAATCCATAAGTCTAACAAAGGATTTGTGTGCATAGTATGTGAAGAACTAATATAAACCAGTTAAAACAGACAAAACAATTTTTAATGAGAAAAATGCTAGAACTCTAGGCAAAAGGGCTATGCAAATGTCAATTAGCATATGAAAAGGCATTATACATCATCAGGGAAAAAAAGCTAAATTCACAATGGAACACCACTACAAACAGTAAAAGAGCTAAAATGGCTTAAATCCATCAATATCAAATGTTGACAATGTGGAGCAACTGGAATTTTCTTACACTGATGTGGGGATTTTAATTGGTACATCATTAGGAAAGATTTTTTAGCAATATCTCAAAAAAGAATTCATGCATTTTGTAGTCCAGCAATTCCACTCCTAACAGCAACAACAAAAAAATTGTGTACATATGTTCATAAAAAAACTTGCAAAAGAATGTCCACAGTAGCACTATTTGCCATGACCCCAAACAGGATGTAACCCAAATGCCCATAAATAACAGAAGGGACAAGTAATTTGCATATTTATACAATGGAATACCACAGAGTAAATATTGGTGACTTTTTTCTGTTAAGAGCCAGAAAATAAATGTCTTAGACATTGCAGTCCCTATATGTTCTCCACTGCATATTCATACATATTTTTTACTACCCTTGAAAAATATCAAAATTATTCTTAGCTCAGAGATTGTACAAAATAGGTGGAGGGCTGGATTAGGTATGTGGGCAATACTTTGCCAATCCCTGGCCTAGAGCAATAGAACAAATTCTATTTAGCATAAATAGACATAAACATTCATTGTGACTACATGAATGAGTGTTGTGACTATAACATGAACAAAAGACAATAGACACATAAGAAAACATACCCTATGATACCATTTACACAAAGTCTGAAAGCAAACACAACTCCTGTAAACTGGCAGAAGCCAGAACAGCCTGATGGGCATGATGAGGGTTTCTGGAGTGCAGGAACATCTCTAGTCTGATGTGGAAAGTGTTTACATTACTCACCCTGTATTCACTTTACAAATAGTCATAGACCTGCACATTTAATGTCTACACAATTTAGAATATTTATGTTTACTTCAATAATAATTTATAGAAAATTTCACAATTGTTCTCCCTATAGGACTTCTCAGATCACTTAATACACTAACGTGCACCTTGAAGTTTCCATTAGCCTACCAAAAAGATAGCATTTCCCAAATTTATTTAATCACAGAATGTTTTCTCCTAGGACACCTCTCAAAACTAGCATAACCCTTTAAGAAAAAGAAAAAATGGACTAATGAGAACACGAGGTATGTCAAAGTATACTATACCAGAGAGAATGAAAATGAAACAATAGGCTGAGGTCATGGACGACTCCAATGCCATGTCTTCAAACGGCATATCTACCTCTAACTTTTCTCTCATAGGCAACTATTCGAGGAGTTTAAGTGGGAAAAGGAGAAGACCAGATCTGTGGATTTAAAAGATGACACAGGCAGAAGAACGCGGAATAACCAGATGAAGAGAGGACACTGGGAAAGAGCAGAGAACGTGTAGGTTGGGGAGCAGTTTAGACATCCTGAAATGCAATGTGAGGGGTTTAATCACAGCAGCAACAAGAATGAGACAATTGGACTTCCGGCCAAGATGGAGGCATAGGTGGACACACTGTACCTCCACGCACAACCAAGATAGGAACAACAACAATTTAGAAACAGAATAACATCCAGAACTGACAGAAAATTGATTTAAATGGAAGTCAGACAACCAAGAAGTTGAAATAGACCTGTTCTTCCAGACCGGTAGGAGGGGCGGAGTCAGGCAGCTGGGCGCTGGGCGCAGCACTGAGAGCAGCGTTGGGACCAGGCACAAAAGGCATCCGAGGGCACGTAAGGCATCTGGGGCACTCAAGACCGAAGCAGGTGGACCCTGAGTGCGCTTGCAGCAGCTGGCAGGCCCCGGCAGAGGGGTGGCACCCGGCAGACCCAGTGAGGCAGCGATTGTAAAGCAAGGCAGTGAGCGCAACTCAGGATCCCAGCGCTGGGAAATACAGCCTTGGGACACTGATCTCGGACGCCTGTGGAAGTTGAGGCACAGGGAGAGACACCCAGCCTCACAGGAGAGGTCCTTGGAGGGTCCCACAGCGTGTACAAGCCCACCCACACGGGAATTGGCACCAGAGGGGCCCAGTTTGCTTGGGGGAAGCAGCAGAAGGAACTGAGGTCCCACGGAGAACAGAGCAGCCGCCATTGTTCCCTCTCGACCCCGCCCCGACATACAACGTCACAACCCAGCGACGGGGTGCCCCGCCCTGGTGAACACCTAAGGCTCCACCCTCTAATGTAACAGGTGTGACCAGATCAAAAAAAAAAAAAAGAGAGAGAGAGAGAGAGAGATGGTTCAAACAAAAGAACAGATCAAAGCCCCAGAACCCATCCTTTTAAGTGATCGAGAAATAGCCAACCTATCAGATGCACAGTTCAAAACACTGGTGATCAGGAAGCTCACAGAATTGGTTGATTTTGGTCACAAATTAGATGAACAAATGCAGGCTACGATAAGAGAAATGAAGGAAAATGCACAGGGAATCAATAGTGATGGGAAAGAAATTTGGACTCAAAACAATAGAGTGGACCAGAAGGAAGAAAGAAACAACCAAACAGGAAAGAATGGAGAAATAAGAATTCAAAAAAATGAGGAGAAGCTTAGGAACCTCCAAGACATCTTTAAACATTCCAACATCTGAATTATAGGGTTGCCAAAAGGGGAAGAGGAAGACCAAGATATTGAAAACTTATTTGAAAACATAATGAAGGAGAACTTCCCCATTGTGACAAAGGAAATAGACTTCCAGCAAGTCCAGGAAGCTCAAAGAGTCCCAAAGAAATTGGACCCAAGAACGAACACACCAAGGCACATCGTAATTACATTAGCGAAGGTAAAAATGAAGGAGAGAATCCTAGAAGCAGCAAGAGATAAGGGGACAGTAACCTACAAAGGAGTTCCCATCAGACTGTCAGCTGATTTCTCAAAAGAGACTTTACAGGCAAGAAGGGGCTGGAAAGAAGTATTCCAAGTCATGAAAGACAAGGACCTACATCCAAGATTGCTCTATCCAGCAAAGCTTTCATTTA
>PVIA01012506.1:0-20055 GCA_004024845.1 Tonatia bakeri | reverse complement strand
CAATGTTAAAGGGACTTATCTAAGAAGATAAAAAAAAAAAACATGTATAGTAAAATGACAGCAAACTCACAATTATTAACAATCACACCTAAAACAAAACTAAAAGAAACTAAGCAAACAACTAGAACAGGAACAGAACCACAGAAATGGAGATCACATGGAGGGTTATCAACAGGGGAATGGGGTGGGGAGAGAGGGGGTAAAGGTACAGAGAATAAGTAGCATAGATGGTAGGTAGAAAATAGACAGGGGGAGGGCAAGAATAATATGGGAAATGTAGAAGCTAAAGAACTTATGATACATAAACTAAAGGGGGGGAATGTGGGTGGGAAAGGGTGGAGAGTGAAGGGGGAAATGGGACAACTGTAATAGCATAATCAATAACATATATTAAAAACAAAACAACAAAAAAGAATGAGACAATTAAGCAGTTTCAAAAACTAAATAAATATGTTGATTAGTCAATAAATCACTAGCGATAAATAAATATATTTCTCATATATTTAAGAAGACATATTCTTCTGTTCTAAAGCTTCTTTCACCACTTACTTTAAGTCTAGAATTCTTTTTTAAATTATATTTTATTCATATACCATTACAATTGTCCCAGTTTTTCCCCCTTTGTTCCCTGCCAGCCAGAAACCCGCCCCCCCTACTCCCTCAGGTAATCCCCACACTATTGTTCATGTCCATCAGTCACATGTATAAATTCTTTGGCTACTCCATTTTTTACACTGTATTTTATATCCCCATGGCTATTCTGTGACTACCTATTTGTACTTCTTAATCCCCTCACTTCATGAATCCTCCCCCATACTCCCCTCCCATCCAGCAACCACCAAAACACTAGAATTCTACATTACTAGTAAATACAAGGTACAACAGATGATCACAGAAGTTCTATAAAGGAGTGCTTAGAGAGGGTAAACTGGCTGAAAGGGGACGCATGAGGACTTGTTTTACAATCACACTTGCAAAGCAGTGCCCAGTTGTTATTTATGTGAATTTTTCCTGGGGGTGACTTGAACCTACATTTGCAGAGCAAAAATCATGTTTTTACTTAGAACATATGTTTGTTTGTGGATGGTTGGGGAAGGGAATAAAGATTTGAGGGAAGTGAAAATCCCCCCCATCTAACCCCCCGTGTGCCTCAGCACTTAAACTGATTATCACATTCTAATAATATCATTACCATAGATAGTCAAGGAGCACCAAGGGAGCTACCCCATTGGCCAAGATGGCACATGGGGAGGTTCCCACACTGAGTGCACCAAAAACTAGAAAGATGAATGGACAGAAATAAAACCCTCCCGTCCCTACCTCTATAAGAAACATGGGTTTGAGCAGGGAGGGGTGATGGTCTTTGAAAGGGGAGTCCACTATTCTCCCAGGTTGTGGCACCTGAATAAACTCTTCCTTTTTGCACAAGAACCTGTCTCATGCATTCGGCTTTTGTTGGGGCAGGCAGCTGACCCTGAGTTTTGGTTACAATATCATTCTTTTGTGAACTCAGCAGCTTTGCATGTTTTGTTATCTGCCACCAAAATGTTAAAGGTGACAGTGACCATATGTAAATGTTTTGACTCCAAATGGCTTTATTGGAAAAATAAGCACAAGAAAAGGCAGGTGCATACATAATGAATTAAGCATGGCAATCCATTATTCAATCTCATCCACCTCTACAGTTTCTATACAAGATATTATTATGAGGTCTATGTTCAACTGAAGAACAATCCCCCAAATATATCCACATTCCAGTCCCAGGCACCGTGAATGTTATTTCATATGGCAAAGGGACTAGGCAAGTCCAATCAGGTAAATATCTTAAAATGATGGTTACCTTGGATTATCTGGGTGGGCCCAATGCAATCACAATGGTCCTTTTATGAGACTTTGAGAAGGTGAGGCAATGACAGCTGCAGAGATTGGAGTAACGCACTTTGACACTGGAATAGATGGAGGCAGCCACTGGAAGCTAAAAAAGGCAAGGAAACACTTTCCTTCCCCAGAGCATCCAGCAGCAACCAGCTTTGACTTTATAACCCAGTGAAACTAATTTGGACTTCTGCCCTCCAGAACCATACGAGAATAAATATGTGTTGTTTTCAGCCATAAAATCTGTGGTAATTTTTTTAGAGCAGCAATAAGAAACAAACACATCCTAGTGAAATGTTCACCAGACCTGGTGCACATCGGAATCACCTGGGCAGTGTGTTAAGACACAGATCCTTGGATCCCATTTCTAAAAATCCTGATGCCCTACACCTGTGACAAGGCACGGAAATCTAAACGTTTTAAGGATTTTCTGGGGTGACTGTCGTACTGCAAACCAGAATTTAAATCAGAAGAATGATTAGAGAAAAATCACTGCCTGATTAGTTCCTGGGGCTGCCATACCAAATTAACACAGACTTGGCATCTTGAGACACCAGAAATATATTTTTTCACAGGACAAGAGATCAGAAGTTGAAAATTGGTTTCAGTGAGCCTGAAATCAAAGGTGTCCATGTAGCTGCATTCCTAAAAGAAGCTGCAAGAGAGAATTTGTTCCTTGCTTCTTCCAGTTTCTGGTGGTTGCTAAGCATGCCTTGACTTGTGGCCACAGCACTCTCTACCTCTGTGGACACGTTGCCTCCTTCTTGTGCATATGAAATCTCCCGCTGCTTCTCTCTTACAAAGACACTGTGATTAGAATTAGCACCCGCATGGATAATCCAGAACAACCATCTCACCCCACCCTCTTGAGTTTCATCCCCTCTGCAAAAATCCTTTTGTCTTATAAAGTAACACTTTCAAGTTCCAGGAATCAGGATCTGATATTCAGCCAACTACACTGCTTCATTGTCTGTAAAGGTAATTTAGGGATGAAGACAGTAGACCTGAAGCAGACTTTCCAAAAATACAAGACTAAAATCTTTTTTACATTCAAATCCCCTTCTGACCCTTTACAAACTAGTTATGCTATTAAAAATTAACCGGTCTCACTGGAGTAGTCTGATGATTAATGAGGCTATGATAAGCAGGGATTTGGGTGATTATTGGAAAAAGCAGGTTCCTAGAATTCAGTAGCATTTTAATTTTGAGGTTATATGACCCTTTTAAAAATTGGCTTCTCACAAGAGTGCTTCTGAATACAAATGCATTGCCAACAAAGGAATCTATATGAAAATTCTCTGTCACAGAGAAATTTACCAGATGTGACCATACAAACAGATTACAAGAAATGTTGTTTGGGGAGTTATTTTTATGCAAAAGTATATTTCAACTTTAAATAAAGCCAAGATTTCTTTGCCTGATTTTTACTCAAGAAATTTAGATTCTAAGGGTCTCTGACAAAAGCATTCTTGTCCTATTTGGCTTTTTAAGGCAAGTAATCTAGAAGAGATGTCATCCCACAGTCACAAGAAACAAAAACCAGAATTCAAATGCTGGACAACGAAATGTGTCCAGTATGATGATGCTCCACAGAAATTATATATATATAATTTGTATAAGTAATTTTAGAAGTAATATATGAAATGATAAGAAATGATATTTCTATCATTTCTATAAGTAATATAGCTTTTTTAAAATGTCTCCTTCCTTTCAAAAACTCATTCTAATATTTTTCTAACATCCCTATACAATGAGGTGTAAGACCTTTCCTAACTGTAAAATATTATTCTTTCTCCAATGAACATTTTCATATCCATCCCCCAAAACATTTGTACCTCCACTTTCCTTTACTATCATCTATGCTAAATCTAAATAACCATCCCCTTAAAATAATCCATGGCTTGGATTTCAACAACCTAATTTTCATCTTTAACAGGTCATTACTCCACCCTGAACAGCTATCAGAACAAAATAATAATAATTTCTAATGCATCCCATCTGCGTATAACTATCCATTTTTTGTCTACCAGGTATTATTTGCTTATTTGAATTTCCTTGGTAGCAGTGGCTCTAAACTGTGCTGTGTCTGAGCTCATCTGCCAGCCTTAGTCCCTTAAAATTCTCAGAGCAATAGTGTTGGATAATAACTAGCTAATAGTAATATATCATATAACTTACAGTGTTGGGTCATAACCAACTAATAATAGTACTAAGAACCAACTCATCAGAACCACCTAGAAAGGTTGTAAAAATGCAGATTCCAGGGTAACACCTCAACCTACTAAATATAGTTTCTAGGAAAAAGGAATTTTCACTTTCCACAAACAAAGTAGAGCCACTAGTAAACTGGAATCCAGTGATTAGAAATACCCACTTCATGCATTCTCTTCCCCCAACAAACCCCCAAGTCTGAATGGTTTAATGGCAGTGTTTTGGAGAAATACAATGCTCCTGGTTAGCCTCATAAAGTTAAGCATCATACACATACTACTCAGTAACTGTGATATGTCCTTACTGTGCCCCTCAATGCTGACTCTATGTTTGTGTTCTTAAATTTCTAACCAATCTTATTCTTCCCTTTTCAGTAACCATAACTCCATCACTTCCTGGATAAATCCAACCTTACTTATTCTTCATTATTTCAGTGCCCATTTGCATTTTCTAGAGACTTCTCCTTAGTGCCCTTATCCCAATCCACATACTCCTTACATGAAGGCCAGGAGGGGGGATAGGCAAGAAAAAATCAAATATATAGAGGACATATTATTTGGAGAAGTCTTGTTGACAAACAGAACTAAAGAAGGTAGCAATTAACCTGCTTTGGCCATATTCTGAACCACAAAATTACCAGCAGGACCTAATTTCTCCTTGGTTAGCATAACAGAGAAAACTAATTACAAGAGGCTTATTCTTTGGGGGAAGAAAAACCTAGTTTTGTGTTATGTGACACAAGGAACCTCACTTCTCTTATCTGTAGAGAATTTTTAGTCAACATAACATGAGGACCACTTAATCTTGTTCAGTTACATTGAAAATAAACCATTTTTCCCCAAAAGGGGGTTAATTTATCCACCATAGAGAACTCTTCACAAAATACGATTGACAGGAACAATTGCTTTCCACACTTTTTACACTAAAATAGCGGAACCTCTTGGGCAAGACACAGAGAAAGAAAATCCACTTGTAAGTGGGACAGAGAACACATTTTGCCTTTGTACAAAGTCAACCTCCTACGTTTAAACTATCTTGGTAAAGTACTTCACTGTAGAATGTTGTTGGCCAATTTACATGGCATTTGGATTTGAAGTTATATGCCATTTGGGGAAGATTACTATAATTAGAAAAATGGCCTGATTATTTTTCTGGCAACAGTGAAGAAAGGGAACAGACTTTTCAGCTTATAAAGACAAGTCCTTGAGAAACCTCAAAAGCTTTCGGGATCCTGTTTGACAGGAAAGAACATCTCATGTGAACCTCTTGGATCTGCTGAAAACCAAACTGTTTTTTTTTTAAGCCAAACCACAAGAGAGGGAGATTGAAATTTAAAAAAGAAAGAAATACTCCTTCTAACTGGGTTTTGAGACAGAGATGACAGGAACGGTCCTTTCTGTCAGGGTGCGAGCTCTGTTGACAGGTTCGTATAAGAAGCACTAATAAAAAACAATGGGGTTGGAAGGAAAGAGTGTGGATTTTCAGGGACGAGATTTGGAAGATGCTTTCATGAGAGTGTTTTTTGATGGCTATGTCTGTTTTCACTGAAAATAACGATAATATTATAACCTCAGAAATTAAAAGAGCAGTTCCTAATATTTTAGGCCTCAAGTTAACATTTATGATGGAAAAGGCAAAGCCATACTAAGTTCCTCTTTCCTGTGGTGAGAGAAGAAGTCATCGCTGTACTGACTCAAACACCCGTTCTCCAGGCCTGGCTCTCACAGGACACTGCCTTTCACACAGAAGGAAAGTGGGGACAGTGAGAGGTCTGTTCCAGAAAGATGACCCAAGGATTTCGCTATTTAGGTTTTATTTCACGAACTTATTAATTGAACAACCTACACTAGATCAAAAAAAGTTTTCACAAAAATGCAATTTAAAATGGTCATGAACTTTTTAAATTAAATATAAGGGTAAAATTGGGATGCTGAAACAACTTCAAAACATGCATGTGGAGGAAGGCAGACAGTACGGTAGATAGGAAGAATTAGTTATTAAGTGGTTGCTGCCTTCAAGTCACAAGCCGTCTAATGAAAATGTTTCCTTGGCCCTGACTGGTGTGGCTCAGTTGGTTGGGTGACGTTCCACAAAGTGAAAGGTCACCGACTTGATTCCCAGTCAGGATTACACATGCCTAGGCCACAGTTTAGATCCCTGGTCCAGGCACATACAAGAGACAACCAACTGATGTTTCTCTGTCACATTGGTGCTTCTCTCCCTCTCTCCTTCCCTCCCTTCTTCTCTCTCTAAAAAAATAAATAAATAAAACATTTTTAAAAAGAAATGAAAATGTTCCCTTGGCCAATAATTCCATCACTAAAATGTTTCCTACCTTTAGTGACTTCTGCAGTGTGCCCTCCCTTTTCAAGGCACTTTATCAAACACAGAAAGGACAAGTTGCATTTTAAGCTATGTTAGAAGTGAAACAGCAGCTCTGTCCTTCACGGTTCTGAGAAGAGTCATCACATAAAGGCCCCTTTGATGTCAAACCTCAGGGTTGTTATTTTTTTTTTATTCAACAGCTTAAATGGGAAATGTAAATATATATAAAATTACTGCCTCCATAATAATTTTGAATCTTTTTAAAAATATTCTTTCTTTTTTAAAAAGTATTTTATTTATTTATTTTTAGAGAGAGGGCAAAGGAGGGAGAAAGAGAGGGACAGAATCATCTATCAGTTGCCTCACAGACCTCCAACCAGGGACCTGGCCCACAGCCCAGACATGTGCCCCAACAGGGAATTGAACCTGCTGTCTTCTGATTCACAGGCCAGTGCTCAATCCACTGAGCCACACCAACCAGGGTTGAATATTTTTCTAATTTCAATTTTGCCTTTAAATATTTATCAAGTTCTTTCTTATTTTATATCAGGTAAGTCATATGAACATTTTAAGTATGAGTATTGTTCTGACCAGATTACCATTAATTTTGTTTTCTGGGGAAAAAAAGATTTTATATATATAGCATAGCATTAATCAAGTAAATCTCCTATATTTCTTTTGGCAATAATCAATTAATTTGAAAGAAAAGAAAAATCTATAATTATACATCCTAGGTTAATCCTGTGTGTTATAAATGTTAACTAATTGAAATATAATTTTAATGCAATTAGAAGGTATTTAACATAGTATATAGACTCTTTATAGAGACACAGGGTAAGAATTATTTTCAATGGAAAGAATATAGACCTTTATTATTGAGTTACTATGAACAGGTTAATTAAAGACTGGTTACTATCCTTCATAAGAATTCTGAAACCAAACTATTATAGATTGAACTATGTCCCATCAAAATCTGCATGTTGAAGCCCTAATTTCCAGTACCTCAGAATCTGACTGTATTTGTATTTGGTAGACCTGAAGTCACTAGTATGGGTTCTTTTAATGCAAACTGGTGGGTGTTCTTATAAGAAAAAGAAATTTAGACACACAGACAGACATGAGGGGTTTATACATACGCATGGAGAAACAACCATGCAAGGACATAGCAACGAGGCTGTAGTCCAAAGAGAGAGGCCTCAGGAGAAACCAACCCTGCCGGCACTGTGATCTTGTCTGGGATTTCTACCTCCAGAACAGTGAGAAAGCACATTTCTGTTGGTCAAACCACCCGGTATGTGGTATTTGGATATGGCAGCCTGAACAGACTAACCCACAAACCATCAACAAAGGTAGCAATCTGAAAGCAGGGCCATAATACTAGATTGGAATTGACAGCACAGAGAGTTGGTGTGAAAACAGAGAGCAAGGAGTGATGTCTGGGACACAGAAGAAAGGAGTCAGGTTGCCAAATCAAAGCAAGAGACATAAGCAATACACATTTTGATGTCCAAGCTACGAAGGGGAGGCACAGCTATTTCCTCTCAGATGAGGATTCTATAGAATGCAATGTTAAAAAGTATCAACTGCACGAGTGAGCAGGCCTGGATTTTACGAGATGTTGGCAAAGCTAGAGTACAATCTTTTGATACTGTGAGAGATTACACAAAAGATGATTCCATTTCTAATTTAGGCAGGATTAGAGACACCTCAACAGAGACCGAGACTGATAGGATTGATCCACTAACTAAAAGAAAGTTTTTTTGTTAATAATGGAGATTTTCAAAATAGAAAAAAATAAACTCAGATGGCTGGCTCTATTTCTAATGTTATTTAGTTGTTATTTGAAAAAACACCCAAATTCAATGAAGGGCAGGAGATTAGATGTGTTTGAAAATTTGATCCCGTGCCTATGCATCCACTGATAACGTTAACTCCCCGGGCTGACTGGATGTGTCTTAGGGAACTACATTAAGGATGTCTTTATGTGCACATAGTTATGTGAATGTCCTTAGTAAAATTGAAACGTGTAAAACTAATCTATGAAGAGGCTCTTCGTTTCTCATTTTTCTCCCCATCTTTGTTCCTCCCTCCCAAAGAATGAACCCCAGTTCTTGTAATCCTGGGGGACCCTTCTCAGAGTCTGCATATTCCTTTCTAATCTTTGGGACTGGGACTGCCCTCTCATGTATTTAGGTTTTTGAACTATCATTTTTCCAAACTATGTTTTCTGCCAAGCTGAAAATATTTCCAGTTAAAAAAAATAAGTTGATATTTTTCATTATTCAAAGAATTAGACATTACTTGACAATGTATATCTTCTTTGTTATGAAGAAGAAAAGAGGGAACTTTCACTCTCAGTTACATACAGCCTCAAATGACTAGGAATGCCAATGTATTATTTAGAGGCTATGTTTCTGTGATAGTTAAAATATTACCAAGCAATTCAACAGAGTGACTCCTCTGAGTGAAAAACTACAGCAAGGACAGGTGGGACATAGAAAGATGATAAACAAGATCTGATAAACTCTCTGAGCTTCAGGAGTTCACAATCAAAAGAGACACAAGAGACGAGTATTGCTAACAATCAGATGATGAAAAACACCATAGTCTAATACAAATGAGTACTGAGAAAGTTTAAGGAGGGAATATATCCATGCTAAATGGGGAAATGGAGAAGCTTCCCCGAGGAAATTGTATCCAAGTTTGAGAATCCTACTTTTGATAAGGCAAAACTCACTTCCCCAGGAGAGACCTGATGTGTTTTCACATCAGTAGTTTGCGATTCCTTGACAAGGCTGAAAATCCATCAGTTGCAGAGGAAAAAAAACATGAGGGTCATTTTAACTTATCTTGATGCTAATTCTTCTGAAATTAAAAACTCAGAAAGGCATACACATTCAGGCCTATTAAAAATAAAGCCTTGGTGACTCACTTATTTTTGAAAGTCAGTTTTAACAGAAATAATACAAGAAAAATATTAAGAGATTGCTTCAGGGCAGCCAGCCTCGGAAATCTGAAGTTGCCACTCTCAATACATCAGACATTGCCCACTGTTATTTCAAAGCAGCCATAGACTTTTTCCACACCAGTTATGTACCAGACTGTCAGGGTTCATTGAATGGCATAGGACCCCATGTACACATGTCTGTATGTGCATGAGGGTGTGAGTGTGTGTGCACACATATGCATGCTAGTGCAAGATCTGCATCTGAATGGAAAACAATGAACTTCCAAAAGTCCTAAGAAAAGAAAACAAACCTAAGAAAGACTAGTCTTACCCTTCTTGACTTAGAAATATACTATAACTGTTAAATTACATCCAGGGATCCCGATGAGCCAGCTCCTGAAACTAAGTACACATATTTGGAATTGTTTTTAACAGTCTCCATGACGACTCCTGGGGTTGCCTAGTCTTCTCAGAACCCTGTTTTCACACACAAAGGAGCACAGCCACACCACACACAGGCTCCAAAATTTACACTGGCTGCTCATTCAGTTAAGGATCTTTCCTAAATTGCTTTCCTAGTTATTTTGAATTTCCTCTCCAAACTTCCTTCAATTCCCTGAGATGCCTTCACCTCTGTCAGCTCCTTCTTCGCTCTGTCCTTTCACATCAACCATCAGGAGCTGGAGAGGACTGGCTTCCTATTCCACCAAAAAACCCCTGTCACCTGAGGCAAGTGCCCAGAGAGAGCGCTCCCTGTTGCCGTTTCCCCCTGCCGGGTTCTTCTTGCACAGCTCGGCCAAACAGTCTTCTCCCAAAGAGGTTTGCATGACAACTCTGCTCCAAATTCATTTACAAGATTAAGCCCAAATTTGTCAGCTGGATACAATGAATGGCCCCCTCCAAGGCTGTCCTCTAGACCTTATCTACTGCTATTGTACTTCAACCTTGAATCCAATTGGAATTGTCTATTCTCTGCTCTTGAAACAGTCACGAATTTTCCCAGCTCCTTTGTTCATGCTATTCTCTTGCCTACAATATTCTCCCACCTTCTCTTCACTCTATTCAGGCACTGTTTGTTCTTATTATTTGCTCTAGTCATGTTCTACAAAATCACCACAAATATTGAATTAGTAAGTACTGAAGCGCTGCACTTAGGAGAAATACAGGGTTAGGTTCCTGCAAGCCTGCAGTCACATTTTTGTCCATCGATCAATACTTAACTTTGTTTGCTATGTGTTTCTGTTTGAAGACACCTGTTTAATTTAAAGTTGACTCATTAACATTGAATTCACGACCAACAGCCCTATATACCTCATGCTTGAATGAAGCTTATCAGACACACGCATTTCTCCATAAGGCACATCACAGCTTTCCTGCATTCAGGAACACTAGACGGCACTTCAACACTCTGCTTGAGGGCCATTTTAAACAGCAAAATCACCAACAAGAATGTGGAAAACATGGCACTAAACAGACCGCAGAAAGGACACTTGTTTACAGTGGGAGAGCTGAAGCGAGAAGGCAGAGCATGGCCTCGTTTGACCTCAGCTGGGAGCGTCCGTGTGTTGGGCAAGGCAGATCTTTCACCACTCTGCTCATGCCCATGAATAACTGCGAAAGTGCCGCAAGTATTGATGTGGGGTTACAAATAAATTGCAGTGAGTAGGCAAATTCTCAAATATGGAATCGGAGAATAATGAAGATTAACTCTATTACCTATTCATCAAGGAAGCCACAGAGTAGCAAGATCGGTCCAGACCTTTAAGTGGAAAATCTGTATGGGACAAGTCCTTTCTGCCTATTTTTTAAATGTTAGCCAGTATTTTATCTCTTTAGCCCTCAGTTGCTTCAGCTCTAAAATGGCAATAACAATGTGACTCTCAAATACAAGATGATGGATGTAAAATCCACTTGTTTCAATAAAGCACTATATAAATGAGAGGTGGTATAGTGGTCCCATCTCCCACAAAAACTTTCCTGATTATTTTATGCTATCCAATCTTTGTCTTCCCTGAATTCAGAATACTTATTATTCAAAATATTTATCTGTCATTTGACACAGTCGTTCGTAGTTTGTACTTCCTCAATTCCTTTGATTATTTAACTTTGGCTTCTCAAACAGAAGATGAGCTCCTTGAGGAAGGAACTCCTGTCTGCTTCCTTGTCTCATTCACCTGTATCTGGAGCAAGTCTACTCATAAATCAAGGCATCAATGGGAAGCTCACATGAACCATTCCACAGGCTCCTCTCAGGACTCTGACAGCAAGGGCTTACGTATAACCATGATGCCAGGTTAGGGCTCTTAGCATCTGGCTAGCAAGCAGTCAGACCAGCAAACTTTTGAGACCTGTTGGCAAAAGAGCTTATCTTTCCCTGTAGATAAACTACCTGGCACTAAACCAAAGCCATTTATGTGTGAGTTAAGAAAGTTCAGTTGACTTTCTGATAGCTTCTATACTTCCAGCTTTTCATGGAGACCAGCCCTGAGCATGCTAGCCTTGGGAGAGCAAATCTTCTCATAAGGGCACATGATCTGGAAAAACAAGTGAGATTTTTGCCTTTCATGAAACTGCTACATAGTTGGGGGTTTTTCATATATTTAAGGTTTATAAAACAGTCTCTAGTTTATACTAATCTCCCCTATTCTAAAAACTCAAGCTATTTCATCCACTTCCAATTTGCATTCACAGCAGCCCATAGTTTCACATGATCCCATGATGGGACTAACTGGAGAGAGGAGAAACTTTCAAAGGAAAGCGGTGTGTCTGGTGTAATAGGAGAGAATCATTTCACACGGATAGCTCATGACGTGCTCTTGGCCGTTGGTCTATCCTTATACTTTCTTAGTGATTTATTCAAGGGGCTCTGCTTTGTTTCACTGGCAAACTATTTTAACATTGCTGTGGGTAAACAGAGTGTCACCAGATTTCCCGTCTTTCCTGGGTCATTTTTCCTGGTTATATAAATGTTTGTCTTAATCCTACTTCTTCCTGTGCACTTTTCAAAATGTTTTTCTATGCTTCTCGTCTGCACAGGGTCAGTGTGCTAATTACCAAATGAGATGAAGATGAAGGAGACTCCGAGTTTGGGGCCAGCTATCTGGGCTACAGGTCTTCAGGCAACATCATATTTTCAATAACATTCATAGTCATCCACCCGGGCACCCTTCACCCTCACATGTTGTTTCAAATTACTAACTGACAACTCCAAATGGACTCAGAGCAGAAAACTCCACGTTAAGGATCCAATAATGGCTGCTTCTGCTCTTGTGGTTTTCAGAAGTGGGAAAGACTGCCGCCAGGTATGCTGATTTATCAGCATGTTTTCTTCAGCTCCAAACTTGAATATTAGGGGGAGAATTCTCGGTTAAATGTGAATGCTCCACAGTTTTCCCACCATCCAAACTGTGTTGTATTTGGCAAATGGTTTTCTGGCAAGGGAACAACACGTTAAGCTCTGGCCATGACATAGTTTGTGATAAGCTTAACTGAATTCAAGAAGGAAAAATCAATGCCAACTGTTCTTACACTCTCACAGTTTCTCATGCACACAGGGGAGCATAAGCTCGGACAAAGCTTGAATATTTCAGAAACAATTTGATATAGAAACTGTATTAATTAATCCTGGTACTATTCTGAAGTGGTTTTCAAATTATAAACAACCTTCTGATCATGTCCAGAGAACTATTTTGACTAAAATATTAATGACCAAAACAGGATAAAAATATAGCACTAAGTTGTTTAAAATAAAAGAGAAAACTTCCTATTCAACTCCAAAGTGAACAGAAAACTAGATCATTTTTGGCTGAAATAATAACAGGAATTAATTTTTCTCTTTCTTTATGAAAACTGCTTATATTTTTGTTAGCCTAGCCACCAAAGTAGGATTTCTGTTTAAAGTGTTTAACGGTAGAGACTAAAAATTCTTTTACCTAAAATCTAGCAGCTTCCACATTGAACTCAACTAAACTCGGCACGTCTTTTTGCTAAGGGGAATAACTCTAGCTGTGAGGAGATGGTTCATTCATGAGCAGCCAGCCTACGCATTCCATTTTACCTATGGTGAGGCTGACAGCTGAGTTCAAGTTTAGTACACAGTGAAAAGAGAAAATACTTAAAGAAACTTTCCAGGGCCATAGCAACGACATTTCAAATGTCACTGAGTATCTTAGAGTATCTTAAAGATGAGGGAAAATATTAAGAGAATGGTACAGGCCAGCCGACATGAATCAAATTATTCTTTTCATTTAGGACTGGCATCACAGAAAACGTTGCAAAACAAAGAAACTCTTAGATGTAGGAAAGTACACAGGTAGCAGCTCGAGCAGGGCTTGAAAGTCATGAGAAAAGCCCTTGCCTGTCTTTTGGTTTGCCTGCAAGGCCCAGATAGTGTCTTTACAGCGATACTGGAAGGCAGGAGTTAAAGCAATTATGAGGGCAACATCTTTGAGAATCTTATAAAAATTATTAACTTGTTTCCTGCAAAAATTATTACATGCACAATCTGGCAAAAGTGCAGGAGGTTACCGAGCTCCATGAAATGCATCTACAGAACGGTAATGATTTATGAACCTCATAGGCATTTTCCCCTAGAAAAAAGAAGCAAATGTCATTGAATGAAGTAACTTCTAACTATTTGAGTCATGGGCACTCACTGATTCATTCGCTTTCAATCAATTCTTATTCAGCACCTGTCCTCACATAAAGCACTGTGCAAAATAACAAACGCCGTAGGTGATCTCAGTGGAACCTCCCCATCCAATGGTAGGTTTGGATTAAGGGCAGCATTTTGCTTTATACTAATAGTACTATTGCACCCAAAGTGTTTTGTTTTTTATTGTTGTTCTGCTCAAGTTTTGTGGGGTTTTTTATATTTACTTTTTAAGAAAAGCTTTCTTCAAGCCCAGGAAACACGTTAACTTTTATTTATGCAATTTGGAGAAAGCATCTGCAAAAGCCTCACTAGCTCATTAGAGAGAGCACTATAATTATTTATCCATTCCAAAACACAGGCTCAAAGCCTATACAATATTGCCTCAACAGGACTCGAGGGAACAGCCAGAAGGGGGGATGGCTTCACTTAGACCCCTGCCTTCACTGCTGCAGTGCAGGCAGGTTTGGATGGCGATACCCCCAAATGAAGGGGCTGAAAAGGCTGCTGAATCCTAGCAGAGTGCAAAACACAGTCCTAACCCTTAAAAACCCTTTAGCTGAGAAGTCCCAAGACTCTTTCAGCTATTTCTACTAACTTATCATTGAATTACAAGATAAAAAAGCATTTTCAGGTTAAAAGCCTGCCTCCACCTGCTACTTCCTAGTCTTCTAACAATGGGTAAGGCAGTTAACATTTTAAAATGTAACATTTTAAAGTCTATTCCAATTGAAAACTCTTGTGAAGACTACATGATTGCCTCCTAAAGGGTTTAGTATGGTTTGAGACAAAGAGAAGCACTCTATAAAATCTTAATCCTTCAATAAAATATTTTTGTTAAAAAGCCCTGGCTGGTGTGGCTCAGTGGTTGAGTGCTGGCCTATGAATCAAAGGGTCACCAGTTTGATCCCCAGTCTAGGGCACATGCCTGGGTTGCAGGCCAGGTCCCCAGTAGGGGAGTGTGCAAGAGACAACCACACATTGATGTTTCTCTCCTTCGCTTTCTCCCTTGCTCCCCCTCTCTAAAAAATAAATAAATAAAATCTTTTAAGAAATGGTAATCCTTTTTTTATCATGCATTATCTGCCCTGATTCACCCAACCTCTGAAAGTTAGTGTGTTCTAGCCCAAAAGAGTGCAACATGCTCAAAATGACATACACAAGTCAGGGGACCCCCAACTGGAAAGTAAGTCCCCCAATCCCTTGTCAGGAAGCATGCTAATAAATACAGCATGGGTGCATGGAAACCAGATCCAGACAACGTGTGCAAAGCACTGCCAATGCAGTAATAAGTGAAACCCTTTGTTTTCAGGATGGAGCAGAGAACAATGAGAGGAATCTCCCACACAGACGTGTTATACACATGATGAGAGTCTTCAGCAATAACAACTAGAGTAGGGGTCTCCAGGGAAAATCATGGGATGGGGGAGGGTAATGAGTGAGCAATGGTTTTCAACAAAAAATAATACCTGATGTGGCTATCAGGTTCAGTGAAAACATTTGAAATCAGCACAATGGGAGATAATTAGTCTACCACTTATAAGCATTGAGACTTACTATTCTCTAAATTACAGTTTTCCTCAGGTGGAAAATGGGGGTAACAATACCCACCCTTGTAATATTGCTGTGAGAATTACATAATGTTTGTAAACCCCTTATCATCATATAATTCACTGTTTAAACTAGAATACTTTCAAGAGTATGAAAAGACACTATAAAAATCATACCACGGAAAGAAGCAAAAACCTGAACATACGGTCACTGTATTTATCACCATACCTAGCACAAAAGATTGCACTCAAAATATATCAGTTCTTTTATTTGTTCCTGGTTCTCAAAGGATGCATAGTAATTTCCCAGGCAGAGGAAGCAGGGGGTGGAGCAGCGTGATATGTAACAGAGGGAACTCCATGATTAAAGGAATATTCCGCCATAAAACACTTGCAAAATGGTTCATCTCATTCATACAATCACATAATTATATTATACAGGAAGGAAATGAGATATTAAGTCCAAATCATTCATTTTATAGATGAAAATGAACCTTTGAAGGGTGAAATAGTAGGGGTATCTAGTCTCAGAGGCAGGACCAGTACCTAGTTTTTCTGACTGTTCACCACTGTATTACTCCTCATCTCTAAGAAATACGAGGTCAGTCCAGAAGGTATCCAGCCATGTAATATGTAAATTAGAGACCTTTCTTGAAGAAGAAACAAGATACAATAAACACTGTACGTAGGACAATGGCACCTCAGTCCCCTTCAAACTAGGCACCTTGGGACCTCACACAGTTCTCCCAATCTCCTCCAGCTGCCGCATCATATTTTCTTGAATCTTATCGATGTGCTAAAATGTCTTCCCTTTCAAAGGTGATTTTAGTTTGGGGAGAAGCCAGAAGTCACAGAGCACCAAACCTGGGCTGTAGAAGGGCTGAGTTACCTGGGTGATTTGATGTTTTGCAAAAAAACTCTGCATGAGACGTGATGCATGAGTGGGCACGTTGTCATGATGAAGCTGCCAGTTACAAGTTGCCCATTGCTGTGGCCTTTTGAATCATCCAAATAGTTTCCGTGGAGGAATATTAAAGCTTAATGCAAAATTTGATGCAGATTCATTGCTCTACTTGCTCAGTCATTTTGAATGTGAGGGCCACACAGTCCACATGCTCACTCAGTGGCGTCTACCACCCCCACTGACTAGTACAGTGAAGTTGTCATTGCTTATGCATGTGCATTCCAGTCCACTCTCCCTGGCTGCCATATTATATCAACGTCATGCAAACCGTTGTATTAATAATGGCTGGACTTTTTCTGGGCAGACTTAGTATGTCTCCTAAACCAGAGCTGTCACAGAAATAATGGAAAATCCATAACTTATCTCAACAGCTTGTCTCACAGTTCTTAAATTCTTACTGATTAAATTCAACCAACTGCAGATCCAAGTAGAACTGTCTTCAGGGAAGATGAGCACAACTAGCCACTCTCTTGTCAAGAAGGAGGAAGAATTTTACTCTGTTACATGTTATTTATTGCTAAGTTAAGAAAGAACAAGTAATTTAGTTCTCATTTATGTGACATATTTTCTTTGGACTTGGAGATGTCATGCATAATAGATCATAATAATATTTACAGGGCAAATAATTTAAGGATAGGATTTTATAAATAATAACATACTTCACATAAAGTTTATTCTTTCAGTTGATATAACACCTTAGGGTAAAAGTTGTCGATATTTTTCTGTACAGCATGAGTGGACTAACTGGCACACACTGCCCTCATTACCCATGGTTCACAGAAGGGAAAAGGGAAGGCAGAATCTCTGGGAGAGATGCAGAATTTACTTCTCAAAGGTCCTCAGATTATTCTGATACTCTCCTGTCTTCCTCCTGATATTCCTGCATAAGCCATTTTTTGTAATTCTGGGACTAAGGTGAACATAGAGAATGTCTCCACCTAGAAAATAAATTGGATAGAAAGAAGCCCATCCTTGTTCATCTGTATGGTTGATATCTTGCTCAAAAGTTTTCTTTCTGAAGCTTTAGAGTCTCATCCACCAAGTTAGTCACTGCATCCTCTGGGATCTGTGGCATCTGCATTTACCCCTATGGTAGCCCTGAGCATGCTCTCTGTTACAATAATTACTCAGCTCTCTCTGCTCAGTGGACTGCTACTCAGAGACATGTAGGAGGCTTTATACTGCCCTGCAAGCCCAGTAACAGCCTGGCACATAGTAGGAACTCAAACAGGAACATACTTGAACATAATCCCCCATTAAGTGAATTATTTGGGGTATCCAGAGGACAGTAGAGTAATATAGAATACTGTGCAGGAATTGTTTTGAGGACAGAGGACAGACATGGCCCATGTAAAAACACCACAAGGTCTTTGGAAGAGAGTTACTGTAAAAGTACAAGGTATCATTCTCCTTTATTGTATGGCAAATCACTACAGTGTTTGCCTTAACTGGTACTTAGTGGCCTAGAAAGCTAATGTCTCTCATTAAATGCCTGATTCCCAGAGAGTCACTTATATAACTAAAAGCACTTGAGTGATTTCATTGCATAAAGTCATTTTCTTTTTTTAAAAAAAAGTGCTACACACAAGGATTTATACTACCTAGTTCATTATTTGTAACCTTAGGGAAATGATAAAAAAATTAATATTGAAAACCCTTCACATGACACAAAAATGAGAGAGAGAAAAGAAGCTAAGAAAATGTTTAAAAAGTAGGGTGGGAAGGGCGCCACCAAACCAAACCTATTAAATTAACCACATGAAGTTTTTAGGGCCTCGAGTCCTGTTAGAATGCATGATACTCAAGAAAAGTTTACTTGGAAGTACATACGTTGGCTTGCATAAACACGCGGTCTGGTTCCAGAAGGGAGAAGTGCTTGTAAGGTGCAGACAGAGGAAGCAGCACAAGGTAGACATAAGAGCTTGAATTTTACCTCACGTGATTTTTACAAAGTATAAAAAGTTATTAGATTTAGTAAAACAGTTGCTGGATTTTTATGTCCTACAGCTATTTTATTTTCTTATGGCCAAAATGAATGGAAATAGTGATTTATCTGTTGGCCTACTGACATTTATTTTTTAATCCTTCATAACTACATTGTACAAAAATAAATACCAACCATGCACACTTCCCTGCACTATTGGCAAAGATTTAAATCCAAAACTCTGTTCTTCAGACTGCTGAGTGCAATCACAAACTCCACGAGGGAATGATGGGTGTTTAGTGTCCATCTGCAGTGTGACCACCGTCCCCCAAAACAAAACATAATAAAGCAACACTTTTTTATGTTTAAATTATTTATTGATGGGGAAATGGAGACAACTGTACTTGAACAACAGTAAAAAGGTAAAGTAAAATAAAATACAATAAAATAAAATAGTAAAATAAAATATATATAACCTTACATTTTTATTTCAGAAGTTCCCAAAATAAAGCAACACTTTCAATCTGCTGATCAACTCATGCACATATTCATGTCTAACACCGCATTTGTTCCAAACTGTCTCTCAAGATTTTATTAATGTCAAATGCATATCTTTAAATGTTGAAATTGAACTATAAACATTTAAGCATTATACTAGCATATCATTAATTTCTTATTAAAGGGATACCTGGGCAGTGTCCCCATGTTAGTGATGATTTCCAAACAGATGTTCCCGGCATGCATTTGCTCAGCCTCTGTGACACAGAGTGGGGCTACAAGCTGCTGCCGGCAGCTGAAAAATGTGATTTCTGCCCCCAGTAGTTTCTATCATCTTACACCTTCATGAAAGAAATGTGGGCAGGGGGAATCAAAACACTTCATCCTGTTTGTCCTCAAAAGGTATCTTTCATTTTATGTTAACATGTTTAAGATATGTTCAGCCTTCCCATTGGTGACACTATGAATTTGCTTTTTTTCAACAGTTTCATGATTGTCATATGAATACAATTCCAGTGACCTTTGGCACACAAACATCTACACACAATAAGAGACTCTATAAAACACTGAATGTTGACACAAACACATCCAGGCCGAAGAACATGCGTCACATGTTCTATTGGCTGGAGAAAGATAATAGCTTGTCAAGCTCTGGATTTTTGTATTTAATTGAACAAACATTGGGGTACACCCACCACATGCCCAATGTATTAAGAACTGCAGATATAAAAATGAATAAAATATGTTCCCTGGCCTCAAGAAAACAAAGTCTTCAGAAGGCTTATGAATAATAATAGTCTAGAGAAGTTTGCAAAGACCAAATTTCATACATTTTTTTGTACTTGTCTTTTTTCTCAGAGAATGGTCTCATTATCTATCTACCCAGGATCATTATAGAATTATCTTCTTTTAGGAGCTCCTACCCTTTGCAACAGCATGGATGCAACTGGAAAGCATTATGCTAAGCGAAATAAGCCAGGCAGTGAAAGATAAATACCACATGATTTCACCTTTAACAGGAACCTAAACAACAAAACAAAGAAACAAGCAAAATATAGTCAAAGACACTGCATTAGGGGACAGGCAGGAAGTGGCCAGAGGAGAGAGAAG
>PVIA01012505.1:0-37422 GCA_004024845.1 Tonatia bakeri | reverse complement strand
TGTGCAGCGGGACAGTAGGTTTGCAATTCCGTCATCAAGGTGAGTTGCAAACTCCGTCTCTAAATGAAACATCTCAAACCATAATTGTATGACTGGTGCCCATCGCATTTTATAGCAGAGGAAAAAATTAATATCTACATTTCATGTTAACTTTAAAAAATTCTATAAAACACTAAATATATAATAAAAATATGCATATAAGGACATATGTAAACCGCTTTGGTAACATCGTATTACAGATGTCTTCAGTGCATTGCTGCGTTTCCGAAGAAACCGCGGACAAAGCTCAATTCGCTTTGAGGAAGTTCTGTAGAATGCCATTCCTAAAGAAGCAAGAAACATTTTTTTCCAGTAATAAGATGTACTCAACAACAACATCACTTTGCACTGGGCGCTCCCAAAGCCACGAGCTCAGTGTCGCTGTGTGGTGGCGGGCGCCGCCGCAGCGTGCGTCACAAGCTGGACCTGGCCGTGAGCGACAGCATGATGGTGCTGAGGGCAGACAGTGCGCAGGCGTTGGAGGTGGAGGGCCCCGCGCCTCGGGCGTAGGCATCTGCGGAGAGAGAAGGCGGTCACTCAACAGCGCCGCCCCTGGCCGCTGCGGGAAGCGAGGCCAAGGGGCTTCAAAAAGGGCAGCCGGAGGGAACCGGAGGGGACTGGTGGATCCTACAGGGAACGACCGCCGCCGCATGACGACATGGACACCAGCCCAGCCGCCGTCCAGCTAGGGCTTCGTGGGTGCCTCACTGTGGCTTTGCTCTTCCTGTACCTGGACACTAGCCTGAGGGGCCCTTCCCAGAGGGGACAGGAACCCAGAACTCTGGGCAGGGTTTTGTCCGGGACTGAAAATTCCATCTCCCCTCTGACGGACGCCCACTTCCAGCCCTTGCGAACCTTTCATCACGTGCAAAGGCTACGGAGAACCACAGGTACTTTCTAGCAACCAGCACTGCTGTCTAGTTCCAGAATGTTCCTGTCACCCCAAATGGAGCCCAGTGCCCATCGGCCACAGCACCCACCGCTGGCGGCCCCTGCCAGCCAGCAATCTGTCTCAGAAGTTGCCCATTCTGTTTTTTTAGATAAATGAAATCACTCAACAATAACAAAACTATGCTGCTGGCTGAGATATTTGCAAACATAGCGTTTGAAAAATGGGAATGAATGTCTTTGCTTGAAAATGGATACAGGGTGGGCAGGCACAGGCTTCCGGGTGTTCTTGTGGAGAACGACACCGCAGTGATAAATGACAGTAGGAGTAACCGTGTGTCCTGTGCCCCCCACCCAGCGTTCTCATAGGCTACTGCACGTGCACAAAGGCGATCTTGGCTGTACACACATGTGCATTTATGTTCACATGTCATGCACCCCTCCGAATTAAGAGCGTCAAGCCTCAGTGTTTTCAGCCAGAGATGCTGTGTTACACTGTGTCTCTAAAGTGTCTGTCAAGCCCCCTGCTTGTCCTTCCCGAGAGAGTCACACTCGCAACTCTCTGGGCTGCACTCTGGGCGACCACAGGGCCCCACTGGGGTCGTTGACCTGGGGCCGCTGGAGCCTGGCTCTCTGACGAGTCACCTCTCATCAAGCTGCCCCTTTCAGGAAACTGCCTGTGACCAGCAGGTGTCTGTGGCCAAGGGTGGGGGGACGGCAGTTCTCTCTCTGTGCCTGGCCAAGCCCGCAGCAGCCTGGACCCACCTCGAGGCTCCTGGCAGAGGCAGGCGGGGGAGGGGACGTGTCCTTACTTGTCCTCTTTGGGATTCGGATCTGCTCACTGGCACTGCCGTCACCCCCGTCGCTGAAGGGCTTGATCTCGACAATGCAGTCCTGGTCCAGCGGCAGGGCGAGCTCCACCGATGTCCCGTTCGTCTCAATGATGGACGTGCCGCCATGTCTGCTCCACCTGTACAGGACCTGCCAACGTGGAGGGGCGGGCGTCACTTGCTGTCCTCACCAGGCCCGAGGAGGGCAGAGTGCGCTGCCATGTTCCCTGCTGGGCCCTGGCGCTGCTTCAGGACGTGAGAGCTGTCAGGCTGCCCGCACACACCAGAAAGGTGCAGGTGTAGAGGGCCTGGCTGCGGCCACCCTCCCCTTTCCGCAGGGGGAGGGTTTGGGGAGGCTGCAGTGAGGGGCCGGGGTCTGAGGCCACCATGTGCTATGTGGTCTCGCCACCTCTGGGAGGCCCGGGGAGCTCCCTCGGAAAAACCAGCCCCTCTTTGAGGGCATCCAGAGCTCACTGACCCCTGAGGGGCTCTGGCATCAGAACAGACTTGGCTGCTATGTGACTGTGGTCGACCTAACTTTACGGCCTGGGGCCTTGTTTCCCTCATCTGTGACAAGGGACAGTAGCAGCCACCTCTCGGGGTATTCTCAGGATGCAAGGAGGGGTTGCAGTGAGGGCCTGGCTCAAGGGCACTGTGGACAGTGGTCCCAGGAAGGTGCAACTCCAACAGCAGATGGAAATGTGCCCAGGAGGGGCGGTGGCGCAGGGCAGGGGACAAGCTGCCTGCACCAGGACACCTCTGGGGACAGGACACGCCCACCCTTGAGGCAGGTCTCTGAAAGGTCGGGGCAGCCCCCTCCCCCCCGGGGGCCCCTGTAGGAGCTCCATAGGAGGAGGGAGGTCAGGCAGCAGGTACTGTCACTCAGGAGTGTCTACAGCTCGCAAACGCCCCCTCCGGGGTCCCCACTCCCCTCATGGCCACCCCCCACCCTGGGTGAGTCTGGGTGGGTGGCTCCTCTGCTGGGTTGGCACAGGGATGGAGAGGAAACAGCAACTATCCCCCTGAAAAGGCACCGGTTCCTGTGGCTCCATCCGTCCGAGGGGCCCCGCGGTCAGGCCTCTGCTGGCCACTCATTTCCCATTTATTCTGGGGTGGATGGGAAGCCGTTCCTACCACGCCTGAGCATTTTCATTTTTAAGTTATTCTCTTTGAAAACATTTCAAAATCATAGATTTGGATCTTACAATTTTTTTCTTCTATAATGAACACTATGGGGCAGGTCATTAAAGGTGCCTGCAATTTCCTCCTTTTTAAAAAGACTTTATTTATTTACTTTTAGAGAGGAAGGAGGGAGGCAGGGAGGAAAAGAGGGAGAAGAACACTGATGTACGAATCAACTGGCTGCCTCTCACACCTCCCCCGACTGGGGACCCAGCCCACAACCTGGTGTGTGCCTGGGCTGGGAATCGAACCGGCGACCTTTTAGTTGGCAGGCCGGCACTAAGTCCACTGCACCATCCGAGAAGGACGAACATAAAACCGCTGGCCCTTGAGAGCCTAGTCAACATGGCCCTGGGCCCGAGGTTTCTCAGAAGCCTCGTTTCAGTCCTTCCCTCCTAACATTCCGGGACCAGAAAGAATTCACAGGACTATATGACCTAATTGTCCCCACTCTGTCCCTTCCTAACATCTCACTTGGTGGCCATTGACTCTCCAGGGATGAAGAGCCACCACCTGTCTCTGAACTCTGTCCACCTTTGGAAGAGCTCTGCTCCCACACAGCGGAGCAAACTGACACTCACCCCCAGATGGCCCCCCCCATCAGCCGCACTTTCACTCCTCAGGAGCCGGAGGGCTGACCCTGATCTTCCGTGGACCACCCTTCAGATGCCCGAAGTGACCGTCACACCTCTGAGGGTCTTTTGTCCTTCAGCTGGCTATCCCCAGCCCCATCTTTGGCGTCGGCCTCCAGATCAACGTATTCTCCGTGTGAGCAGTGGTCGCAAACTCAGCCCCGATAGCCACCTGGTACCCACTCAGGGTACCGCACTGCGGGGAAGAGCCTGTTTCCCTTCCTCAGAGCCTGAGCCGCTGACCATGCCCACCGACTGTAGCCGCCGAGAAGAGGGACAGCATGGGCTTCCTCCCACGAGGGGCCAGCAGCTGCGCACGCAGGAAGCCTGGAGACCCAGCACCCAGCAGTCTGAGTGGGGGCCCCAGGCGGACACGGGGAGAGGTGGGGTGGGGCGAGGTGTGCTGACTGACTGCCCAGCTGGGAGCCGGAGGTCACCCCTCTGGGGAAGACCCTGCACTCTGGCCCCGACCCCATTGCTGGGTCATGAAAAAAGGTAGGTTTTTGTGTGAGCCCCCCTCGAACTCTGGGGTGGGATCTCAGGCAGCAGTGAGATGCCTGACAGCACCAACACGGTATTTAACTCTTTTTAGTCATGACCTCCCAGCCCCGTGCATTTCCTTGTCCAGCTCTTTAAAGTCAAGTCAGGCTAACATTATGGGATCGGGCAAAGGAATTTTGTGAAGAAACACCCTTGCTTCTTTTCCTACGCGCCTGTCTTCCTAGCTTAGAGAAGCGAGGGCAGCGATGCACCACCGGAAGCCCCAAGAAGCTACTATGGCGGGTGTAGGATAAATGCCGCCACGATGGGAGGGACACCAAGCTGAGAGCAGACACTTAACAGTTCCTTGTGATACTCTGCAGCCCCGACCTCGGGGCCTCCGGCTGTCCCTGACTGGCTCTTCCTGCGCCCTGTGTAGGCGGTTCGCCACTCCTGGCGATGGCCCCAGAGTGGCAACCACACTCAGACCAAACACCACGGGGCAGAGGTTCCCGAAGGGCTGGGGAGTCCGCGGCCACGGGGGACGGTGGGACCCCAGTGCCTGTACTTCCTGGAAGGGGACCGTCCCATGAACGGCCCTGGCAGCAGAGAAGCCACCCACCTTGTAGCCCTTCACCTCCGACTCGTTTCCCAGCGCCGTCACGCGGTCCCAGTTCAGGATAATCTTGGAGTCCGACGAGTTCCACACGATGTTTCCGGGGGGCTGACTGGGTGCTGCAGAAAAGACAAGACACGCGAAGGCACCGGTTATCGGGCTGCAGTGGGCTCCCAGGACCGTCTCCTCAAGAGGAACAGAGCGCGGGGCAATTTCAGGGGCTGCCGCACTAATGCGTGTCTCCACGCGGCGCCGCAGATGGAGAATGCCTCCGGCGGTCGCCTGCGCCCTTCTCGGTGCGGAGGGAAACATTGGTCTCTCTGCCCTCCGTCCGAGCAGTGAACTCTGCACGGTGTTCAGCAAGGCTCTGCTGAACAGCTGGGGTGAATCTGAATCCACGCAGTGACACAACCAGCATGCAGATTGCCGCGAGAGGTGGGGCGGGGAAGCCTCGGGTTGCGTCTGAGCCAGGCTGCGCTTACGAGGCTTCCGGGTGGTCACGTTGACGGCGGCGCTGGAGGGGCCGGCCCCGGCCGTGTTATAGGCCTTGACGGCCACGTGGTACAGTGCGCTGCCTTGTAAGTTGGTGATTTTTGTCGACGTCTGGTTTCCGGATGTCCGTATTTTCCTAGCATTTTCTTCCTTGTCTTCGTGTCTCCAGTATTTAACCTGAGGAAATAAAATGCAAGACCTTGGATACCACGTCCTCCGGGATATTCGCAATGTTGTCGGGCAAGATGCTTTCTCACCGAGACCCTGACGATAGAGTCCGTTCTCTACGAGGACACGCAGGCGGAGCTTTAGAGCCGCACGCTCTGCTCTGCGGGTTCCCAGCCATCACCCGTCGTGGGCGGGGCCCTTGGCTCTCATGCACGTGCGTGGTGACGTAATAAGCCGGCACCACCACATTGGCCCTTCTCCCCTTTTCCCCACCTCTGCTTTGGGCCCACAAGACTCTGGGGACATCCGAAGTCCACGGTCATCTTGCCGAGCATCTTACTCATGTAAACGCTCAGACCTGCGTACATTCTGGAACGCATCTCTGAGTGCAGCCCCAAAAGCGAGTCCTGCAGGGGGAGGCCCTCTGCTCCCCTGAACCCTCCCACCAGTGCCGGGCCCCTGGAGCAAAGGCCTCTGAATGCGAGCATGTCTGGAGGGCTCGCTGCCCGGGAGGGGCTCTTTCAGGGCCGAGTGCCAATCTCCTGCTGACCTCATAGCCTTGTATCCGTCCTCTATTCTTCCCCGCGGGGGAGGCCCAGAACACTTCGATGTCGGTCGCAGACAGACTTCTGGCAAAGAGGTTGGCCGGTGGTTTGGTGGGTTCTGCAGGGGAGGACAGAAAAGGGTGTTATTCAATCTGTTTCTGGACAGGCTTCTAGACACCCAGGCACAGGCAAAGAACCCATGGTTACAGAGCCGCCCTTGTGGGTGTACCCACACCCCGATTCCACAGAGGAGGAGCTGCGTGTGACCGCCTGGACAGCTGGGGGTAGAGGCAGTGAAGAAGACGCTTGTGCAAGTTGCCCTCCCCACCCCCCGGTTGTGAGGTGGGGGTGAATGCAGCCAGTTGCTGGGACCGCTCCAGTTTGGGCACCAAGTTCCACTTAACACATGTCCTTCTTAATTATCATCTGTTACAGGCACGCCCCCTGGTCCTGGGTTATGACTGGGACAGGGAACGGGAGCTGGACCGTCTGCAGACGTGACTGCGGCTCAGGAGAGCCAGGGACAGCTGAGACCTGCACAGTGCACTGTGTGGCCTTGGACACATGCCCTGCTTGTCTTGGGCCTCAGTTTCTTCGGTGACACACAAGTGTCTGGATCAAGACTTTCCTGAACTTCAGTGGTTTTTACCAGATTTTTGCCAAAACTTCGTACCATTCGTATATGTTAATATATTCCTTTCAGTGTTCTCTTTTTCACAGAAATTTTTTTAAAGATTTAATTTATTTATTTTAGAGCGTGGGAGGGAGAGAGGGAGAGAAACATCAATGCGTGGTTGCCTCTTGTGTGCCCCCTACTGGGGACCTGGCCCATAACCCAGGCACATGCCCTGACTGGGAATGGAACTGGTGACCCTTTGGTTCGCAGGCTGGAGCTCACTGCACTGAGCCACACCAGCCAGAGTCAGTGTCCTTTCTTAAAGAAGAACCTGGCCATGTTGTGAGCAATAATATTCATGAAGTCAGGGTTTGGATTTCATAGTTGTGTTTTCTCCTAATGCAATTCCCATTCACATGGAATCACTAGGTTTCTAAAAGTCCATCTGGCATGTTTACAATCCACCTGGGCGCGCCCTCTGGGATGCCATCGCCCTGCAGAAGATGCTGGACAAAGCCTCTGAGGCTTGGTCTCTCTGTGACAATAAATGACTGCATTAGGTGTTCACTGAGTCAGCACTTGTGAAGGGCCTGTGTGTCACACACGGTTAGACACCGGTGACACGGAGGTGAAGGATAAACAGCAGGCCCTCCAGAGACACACCGTAGTGAGGATATGAAACTGAAATTCAAAATTTATAACACGTGGCAAAGAGCATTACTGTCGAGGACGCTGGGAAGGTGACAGGCTGCACTTAGCTGGCCTGGGGACCGAGAGGAGGCCTTGGTCCTTCACGCTGAGACCTGGAGGACGCGTGTGAAGTCCCAAGGTGGGCAACACTGGGGGCGTTGAGAGGAGGGAGGTGTCTGCACGGGCTGGAGCTTGCGAGGATACCGGATCACTGCAGTCCTGGGAGACGGCTGCAGCGCAGGGCTCGCAGGGCAGCCTGGGAGCCGGGGACAGGCGGGGCGGGGCGGGGCGGGGCGGGGCGGGGCCTGTGAGCTGCTGAGTGTTGGGGGGCTGCCGGGGAGTCCCCCACACCTCCTCCTGCTGCAAACCAGACTCAGCTGCCAGATGTCCTCCTACGGTGTCACTGTGGACATGCCCTTTGTAATGGGGGATGCACTCCTGTGGCAATGAAGACCCTGTGAGGGGCATTGGGACAGCAGGGACCGTGTGTGGGGACCCGCGGGACAGGGATGAGGGTGACCACGCTGTGTCTTAACTCATCCTAGGGGTCCATGCCATGTGCTTTATAAAGATAAAATGGCAAGAGGCCATGCCAATCATACTCTGACAGTCACTGAATGGGGTGACAGAGGCCACAGTCCTTCTGAGGGGAAGCTGACGTGTGAACGGGCAGGAGGACCGTTCATGGAGCCTGCCGCTCTGGTCCTTAGCGATGGCATCAATCGCAGGCAGCCCTTGGTGTTTACCCACAGGAGACCTGCTGTCCTGCGTGGAGCCTGGTGGCGCATAACCAGCCACGGTTTCTGCGTTGCCTATTTTCCAGATCAGGAGACTCCTCCCACTGATGGGCGCGGTGCGGTGCCTGGCGTCTGCGCATCTGGGAACCCGCACCCCAGCAGCCCGCCCCCGCGGCAGGGGCCGCACCTTCCTCCGCGGAGTACACCACCGTGACGGGGCTGAAGGGGCCCTCGCCCTTGCTGTTGTAGGTGCCCACGCGGACCTCGAAGGGGGCGAAGGGGCGCACGCTCTCGTTCCGGAAGACGTATCTGCTGGCGTCGGCCGAGGCCAGCACTGTCAGCATCCAGGTCCCGGTGCCGTAGGGCCGGAAGGCCACCACGTACCCGAAGCCTCGTCCATTCTGCAGCTCCTCGGGCACCGTCTGCGGATGGAGGGGGCAGTCAGAGAGAGGTTTCTGGAACTCTGTGGTTCGACTCAAATGCTAGGATGGTTTTACTCGGCCAGCCGGACACTGCTGTCGAGGTTCTCCCCCACCCGTCTCACTTTGGGCTTTGTCGACTCTGGAACCTGGGCCGCCCCCGCCCTCTGACACTCAGGAGGCACAGGGCCAGGGTTAAAGAACCTCGATGAGTGTCTGCCGTGCACAGTGCAGCCCAGGCCCGGCTCTGGAACAGCGGGTGACGACTGTGAAAGATGGCAGCTGGGGCTGATGGAAAACCACCTGCCACGAATCTTCCTCCGGTGCGAGACAGACTGAGGCTGCCCGCAGAGAGGAAAGCCCCTCCTCTGGGCCAGACCGCCCACTCCGAACCGGAGTGGGGGCTGCAGGCAGAGCCACTCTCGCACCTGGGGCTTGGGCCAAGGCTGTCATCGAGAATCCTCCGAAAAGATGGAGAAACCTCTGGAAAACTCCCCCGCCCTCATGATTGTTTTAGATCTTCACCCAACGAATGGGCTGCCCCCCAGTTGTGAGCTCTGTGGAGGGGGGTTTGCACGCAGATGGGTTTTGGCTACTACAACACAGGGGGCCCTTCCCAGACGTGTTTCCACAGAGGAAAACATGGAACAGCCCAGACAGGTGTGGGCTCCCCTTGGGCAGGGACCCCCTTACCTCCCAGGTAATGACCAGCTCTGACTTGCTGCCTCCTCCGCCACTGACGTTAGCTGGGGTGACTTCAGGGACTGTTCAGGGCACGAGAAGGAGGTCACGTCAGGGGCAAAGGCAAATGAGGCCCCGAGGCGGCCTGCCCGGCGGGGTGACTCAGTTCAGGCCCACAGCCAGGTGCACACACACCTGTCTTTTCAGATCAGAAGCCCCAAAGAACCCCCGCAAGGGAGCGGTGTGACCCGAGGGAAGTGCTCCTGGTCCCCAGTTTGCCCTCCAACAAGGCACAGGTGTTATCGACCCCTCACTCAGCTCCATCCCTGGAGACTGAGGGTCGGGGCATGAGGAAGGGACTGTGGCTCTGGGTCTACTGCTTGGGGGAGGCGTTTATTAGCCATGGGGCAGCGCACACAGGGGACACAGGGCAGTCACAGTGCGAGGTCCGTGAGGGAGCGCTCAGGCGGACGGAGGGGCAAGGGAGTGGCGCCTGGAGCGGCAGGCTGCTTCGTGGAGGGCCGGCCTAGTGGCGGGCGTCTCGGAGGATGGAAGGGTGGGCGCTGGGGACAGAGGGAAGTGGTGCTCAGAGGCTGACTCCTGGCACATGGAGCTTGACCTTGGTGGTCCCAGTTTTCTCTGTAAAAGAGGGAAGTGGCGCAAGCTCCCTCTTCAGGACTGTTGAGGGGAATGAATGCTGTCACGGCTTGAGAGGGAGAGGCAGGGGCGTTAGCTGCAGCACCACCAGCACCACCACGTCAGAGAAAGACTCTGGGCAGGTTTAGGGATGTCCAGTGGTACACAGCTGGGACTGGCCACGGCCCCTCGGTCACAGCCATGAGATGCCCCTGGTGGGTTTGGTCCAAGAGCGGGCTCAGAGTTCCTATCTGTTCAGGGTCCCTGCTATTCCTTCAGCAAGCAAAGGCCCTCATGTCAGCTGGGAACCCTGGGCCCCACACCTGGGCCCCCGTGTGTGTGAGAGAATTTCAGGGACATGTGACCCAGCGGGTTCATGTCACCTCCTCTCTGTGCTCACGGAAGCAGCACCACAGGGGCCCAACGAGGCTGCTGACCTGGGAGTGGCGGGGCGCCCCGATCTCAGCTTTGGGGTACAGTTTATCCCCAAGAATCCTGCCTGCCCTTCTCTGAAGACCCTGCCCTTGGCCCCTGGGGAGTCCTGTGGGGGTGCTCCGTGGGACAGGGCAGGTGTGCATGAGAGTGTGCCCTGGTGGGGGGTCCTGCTGACAAGCAGACCAGTGAAGACTGAGTTGGCACTGGAGAGACCCAAGAGTTCCCATGTCCCCACACACGGGCCCTATGCAGAGGGAGACCCTGACCGGGACTAAGGCACACTGACCGGTAAGCCGGCAGCTATGGGCCACTCGCTGACCCTCCTGACCCTCAGGGAGGGAGGGAGTGCTCACAGAGGCCCCGAGGATGACCGCAGGAGGGGTCACAGCCCTAAGAGACTGTCTGCCGGGGGAGCTACTCACGGGCCTCCTCGGTCCTCCGCCTCTCGGAGGGCTGGCTGGGCTCCCCAATCCCGATGGCGTTGGCGGCCACCGCGCGGAACTCGTACTCGACCCACGGGTTTAAACCCGCCACAGTCGCCGTGAACGTCTTCCCGTCAATGACTTCGGGGACTGAAAGGCATCAAGGACGACCCAGGTTGGGAGGCTGGAGTGTCCGCCCACTTCCCCGCCCGGACTGTGCCCAGGGTGCCGTGGGTGGGCTGTCGGGCGCCGCATGACCGCTGTTCCTGTGGCTGAGCCTGGACCTCAGACCCCCGAGGGGTCGTCACCAGAGGCACCGTTTTCACGGCTCGAAGCCACTTGACGTGCAGGCTGTTTAGTTCTCAGCACCGCTCCACGAGGATGGCGATAGGGTGGTCTTGTGTTCACAGGAGAGGGCAGCGGGCCCGATGCAGGAAGGGGGCTCGCCCAAGGCCACACTGGGTTCACACCTGGTCCACTGCAGGCTCTGCCTGAGTGGTGAGGGCGGGCTGCGCCAGCTCCCCTCAGAAGGGCTCTGTGGGCGTCAGGGGCGGCTCTGAGCTGTGCAGGCGGGGAGTCAGGGCGGTGGAATGCCAGAGTCGCCGGGTCGGGCTTGCAGACGGGCTGCTTCCCGAAGGACATGGGTCTGAGGCCCCGGCCGGCAAGCTCTGCACGTGGCTTCTAGGCCCACTGCACCACTGCTTGGTTTTACACTGACCACCATGCAGACTTCCTGCGGGAGCCAGGGCATTCGGAGGGAGACACTGGGGCAGATCCGAGGTCCTCACTCTGGGGAGCAGGCTGCTAGCCTCTTGGGGCCGCAGGGACACAGCCCCACCCCCCCAGGCGGGGCGGGGCTCTGGAGTCGGGCACTAGCAGCCGGTTTGATTCTGAACCCGCACTCAGCAGCCCAGGGACCTTGGACGGGTCGCTCCACCGTCGGTGCTTCGACTTCCCCACCATAAACAAGGCTGATAACAGCATCCCTTCCCGCCTGCTGGCAGAGCCCACGAGGACGAGCGCCCAGCAGGGCGAAGGGCGACTGGCAAGGGCTCGACACACCCAAGTCGTCTTTCGGTAAACTGGCCGGCACCCCTCCCCCTCCCCCCTTCGTTACACAAGTGCAGCTTTTCCTGTGTGTGATGAAGCTTCACAGCCATGTCTCCTCTGTGTGTGAACGACCCCTCATGCCACAGAGATCCCGTCAGGAACAGACTCCTCCCCTCCCCCCCCGCCCCCGCTGGCCCTGACCTCCAGTCTCTCGCCTCCCCTTCCTGAGTCTCGCCTGCGGCGTGAGGGCAGCCAGGACCCGAAGCTGGGTGAGTTACAGTGGAGAGAGGGCGGGGTTGTACCAATCCCTAGGGGTCCTTTCAGTTCTGTAAAGCTGGACACATCCCTCCACTTAATTCTGCCTCACCATGCCAGGTCGTGAGGGGCAGGAGGAGCCAGCGCCTTGTAGTCAACAACCACCGGTGTGTCCATTTCCCCGCAGTGGAACCCAAGTAGAACAGCAAGGCAGACCAATCTGGCAGAGTAATGGCCCACCCACGTACTGTGTGACGCAGCCAGACCTCATGCCTCTTCAGGCCCAAACTAATCCACTGAAAACAACGGGTGGCCCGTCTGGTGGCCTGGAGCCAGTGCTTGGTTCCCGGGTTCTTGGAGCAGCGTGTCCCTGTGACAGGGACTGGCTGCACAGCAGCCTGCACCTCTGTGTCCCCGCATGGAGACGGCATTGAACGGGGGACAGCACAGTTAGCTGCAGACTAGGACCCACTACCCTGGTGGGGGTCACTCGCACCGTGCCTGGTGAGGACCCCAGCACCCTGGCTCTGCCGCAGCGCTGGCCCTGGCATGCCAGGTCTCGGAAGGCCCGTTGGACCCCCGCTCGGACCCCCATCGGATGGCCAGTGTGATACCTGTGCTGACGGCTTGCCAGCCCACGGAGAATGGGGTCCTGGCTTGGATGGCGTACACAGTGACGGGGCTGTGGTTGTCGGGCCCGGGTCTCCAGGACAGCTGGGCAGTGGTGTCCGTGATCTCATCGATGGTCACGGCCTCGGGGGGGCCTGGGGGACCTGCCAGAGAGCAAGACCCTCAGGGGTGGGGCGTTGGGGGCCGATGTCTGAGCACATGGGCCCTTCCTCACCTGGTCCCCGACTGGTCCCAGGACACCTCCCTACTGATCGCCGCCAAAGTGCCCTGCATCCCTCTGGGCTCTGCAGCCAGCGGTGACTGAGACACGCCCCGCTCCGGGGGCTCGTGTGCGATGGGAAGGACGGGCAGGTGGAGCGCAGGCCGCGGCAGAGCGTTTGTGCTAATCCTGGGCCGGGGGTGGGCACGCAGGGCCCAGACTCTCTATCGCGCCCCTGGCCCAGGTGCACGCCCTGCTGGGCCGGCGCTGTTGCTGGACACAGCAGAGGTCAGCGAAGACGGGTGCCCTGTTCCACCCTGGAAGGTGCAGCTTTGAGCAGAACCGGCTTCAGAACTTCGGGGTTGTGGTGCCGCCCTTCCCCCACCCCCACAGGGAAGGCAGGGGTGTGAGGGCACAGCTGTGACACGGCTGCTCCCGAGCAAGTTCAGAATCCGGCTGGAGTCCCCAGACCCCCTCCAAGGCCCCTGCAGGTCGTGCCTGAACTGTCCTGCGCCTCTCCCGGATGGATGTTTGTGCCCATGGACTTGAACCAGTGACCACAGACTTGGAAATCGAAGGAACAGGGGGCGGAAAGTGGGTGCGGGCAAACTGGAAATACTGGTCCCAGGGCAGAGACTCAGGCCCATCCTCGGTCCCGGCACAGAGCACTGTCACCAGGCTGTCCCATGTCTTTCTCAGAAGGCACACTCGACTGCCTCAGAGAAGGTGACCGTGAGGGACGCAGCATGATGGCCGTCCCGCCCATTGGATGGGTGTGGGAGGGGTTCGCCGCGCCCAGCACAGTAGTCGGATGCGTGGCGGGGCCCTGCTGGGCCTGCCATGGAGCTGGGGGTGTGGGGGGGACGGTTAATGGCCACTTCCTTGAGGAAGACCCCGCTCCTGACCTCACACCTGTGCTCTGTGTGCCCTGCCCCAAATCTCTCTCCTTTACGAGCCCCTTCGTGGACCTGCAGGAGAGACCGTGTGCCTTCTCCCTCCCAGCCCTGGACGACAGGGCCAGGACCCTGTGTGCCAGTGGTGATTGATTTCCACGGTGACATTTCAGCGTGTCAGTCTAATGCCACCTTGATAGGTCTTCGGGACCCTTATTACCTAGACAAAGCCCAGAAGATGATAAAATCTTTTTCTCTTCCTTGCATCCCCAGCCCCCTGACTGCTGCTGCTTGGATGGCCTTTCGAATCAGAGCCTGGAGGCAGAGGCATCTCCCAGCCCCTCCACGGACGGACGAGACTGACAAGGTCTTTGGGCCCACAGAGGGCCGCTGGAGACGCTGGGGCCGGTGCAGTGACGATGGCACTGTCTGGACTCAGCTCTTTGTAAAATCTGTCCCCCCTCCCCCCGCCATGACGCACAGATGTGGCCTTGCAGAATGCTCCCAGCTTCCCTAGGGGTTCCTGGGGGCCCTCTTTCAATGACTCAATGAGCAGACGTGCACTTTCTGAGCCAAAGGTTCCTGTGGTCCTGGGCTCTCTTGGGGCTGTGGTCCCAGGCTCAGCAAGGGGAGTGCTGGTTCGGCCCTGTCTCTCCACCCCTCTTGGGAGGGGCCCTTCCCAGCCACCCCAGCCGCTGGAGATGAACCTGGTCAATATCCGAGGACTGAGGAGGCCGGGCTGAGGCTCTAGGCTTGGGGCTGCACTGAGTTCCACACGCAACTGCGACTCTCCTCCAGGGCTTGAAGTGCCTGCCCCCTCCTCACTGTCCCCCCTCCCCCAGACGGGCAGCCCCTGGGACAGGCAGCGGGCTCCCAGGCAGAGCTGGAGGGGATCAGACAGGGACATGGGGTGCCGCAGTCATTTATCGGCCTTAGGAACTGATTAGACCAGATTTTCTTTCGGGCTACATTTGCAAATTCCTCCTAGTAGTTAATGTTATTTTCTGTGAAATGAAGTATACAATATCATTTAGGAACTTGGAGTATTACTGATTTAAATATTTATTAGTGTAACGTATTGGCATTTAAACTGCTGAGCTGAACATTATCCTAATTAGACAGAAGACAGATTTTCAGCAGCAGAATTCCTTTGTCCTCCAGCGGGGAGCAAACCAGCGTCCTGACCTTAGAATGGAAACAAACATGTTCCCACAGGGTGTCCCCGGGGAGCGACACCCAGCCGGAAGGTTCTCTCCTTAATCCTGCCCTTGTCTGTGCTATCACTGGTTACCCCGCCCTGGTCTGTACTATCACTGATTACCCCGCCCCTGTCTGCACTATCACTGATTATCCCACCCTGGTCTGTACTATCACTGGTTACCCCGCCCTGGTCTGCACTATCACTGGAAGGTTTCTCTGGGCAATTTAAAGAGGAACCGGAGCAGGCAGGTTGGAAAGGCAGTTTTTCTCGAACTTCTCCTGAGAGCTACTTTCAGTTGCTAACCCCACCCTCCAGGTGTTAACCTCAGAGGAGACAGCAGCAATTTTTGTGGCTTCCAGTGAGCCTGGTTCTCTGTGCACTGAGATCTGTGCCACCTGCGCCTCGGGAGCCCCTGGACTTCACTGCCTTGCACCTGGAGTCCCACGGGCCCAAGAGGCCTGTGCACCCCGGCCGGGCCCGGGAGGGGGGCGCTGCGTGGCACTGTCTCCCTGTCTGAATGGCCCCACTTTTCACGGGCTAGAAGGCCCGGAGTGCGCACCAGCTCACAGATTTTACGTTTAATTTAAGGAGGGTCCTTCAAAGTCCATGGACTCTTCCATTACAGATTGGTTTGTGGGACTTGCAACTTTGTCCGTCTGTGGGGCTCAGACAGGGGGTTCGCACCTGTAGGCTGAAGTCAGGCCGAGAAGTCCCCTCAAACGTCAGTTTGCACATGAACTCCCAGCTTAGCTAAGTCCCAGGCAGCCAGGAGGCGTTGCTCTCTGAAGCTGTGTGTTAGGAACTGGACCGAATGATCAACTTCAGGGAAAAACTGGGGGGAAACTTGGGGGAGGGTATCCTGCCAGCCCTTCCTCGGGCCCCGGCCTAGGCACTCATTTGTGGCTTCAGGGAAACCTACCCAAGCATGCTGACCTCCCAAAGCCACTTGCTTGTAACTGTGTGACATTATCCCTGGTCACGTCCACCCCAGCTGCTGCCCACTGGCGCTCCCGGGAGGGATGCTCAGTACCAAGGAACCGGGTTTGCTCTGCCTTCCCCAACAACCTCCTGTGAGAAACTGCTGCACAGGAACTCCTGCAGGCTGCAAGCCCCTATTCACAAGGCTTGGCTCCTACCTGGTGCCCCGCCCCCTGCCCCCACAATTCTAAACCGCTGAGCTATTCCGGGCTCTGTGCCGGAGCAGCATCCGGAACCGGGCGAAGGGGAAAACCCAAGCGCCTACCTCTGACAATCAGGCTGGCGGCCGCGGACAGCTGGTCCACGCTGGTCTGCACCACGCAGACGTACTTCCCGGCGTGCTTCAGCTGGATGTTGCGGATCATCAGGTCGCCCGCCGAGTCCTGCTGAGAGAGCCATGGCTCCGGTTAGTTATCAGTGAGCGCTGCCTGTCGAGATCACATGAAGGGCACCGGGACCAGTGCGTGTGTCATACGCTGGCCGACGGTGGGAACGCTGGGGATGTGAGCCACGGCCTGCTGCAGCCGGGGAGCCTGCCTGGGCGCCGAGAACGCCGCCGGGTCCAGGACACACCAGGGCCTGGACCTCGACCTGGCTGCTCCGGGTCTCTGGACTCATTTGCTGTGCATGCTGGAGGCAGGTGACTTGTGCAAGGCGGCTCCCAACTTAGTCCCAAGGCCTTCTTCGGACACATCCTCGGCCCGCTGGGGCCCTGCATCCGGAAAGGCCTGCCTCTGGGGGCCTCGGCAGCCCAGAGCCGGGGACAGCTGTCTGTGTGTCCTAGATGCAGAGCCCTGCATGTTGCTTTCAAGGACCCCATGGACATGCCGCACAGGCCAGCATGAAGGCAGCGGCGCCATGCTGGGGCGGCAGTGCCTGTCACAGCCCGGCAGCCAGAAGCTTGGAGAACAGCCACATGAGCAGGAGCCCCTCAGGGGGAAGATGTGGGAAGACGGCTTCTTTCTAGCCCTCATGAATGGGTGACGGTGATGAGGCTGTCGCCCCTCAAACTGCAGACCCTTCTGTTGCCCTTCTCCCTCTACCAGTGACACTGGGCAGTGCCGAGCGGCCCCACGCACCTGGCAGGCAGCCACAGCACTCGCTGGGGCTCAGTTTGTGTGAGTGCCCTGCACACCGGTCCCAGGAGGCGGGGCCTGGTCACCTGACCCGACTGGTGAGGGCGTGCCCAAAGTCACTGCCCAATGCCCTGTTGGTGGCAGAGCCAGGCTGCGACCCCACGTGGTCCCAGTCCCAGTCCCTGTTCTGTTTTTTTCCCAATGACAGTAATTCCAAATGTGTGTTTCCAAAACACACTGGATGGTGTTTTGTGTGGGTTTCGGGCATGGAGTGCGGTGGTTAGGCAGCCGTGCACTTTACGCCATGTGTCCCCAGGTGCCCCCAGTGCCTGCATGGCACCGAACCTGCAACAGTGGCCACCTCTTTGCTGCCTGCATCCCCTGTGCTGTGCCCACACCCCCGCACCTGCTCTGTCTTGACCCCGCCGCCTTCCCCAGTCCCTTCACCTCCACCCAGCCCCCTGCCCAAGCCCCTCCCCTCTGGCAGCCACCAGCCTGTTCCTGGGTCTGTAGGTCAGTTCCTGTTTTGCTTGTTTGTTGATTTTGTTTGTTCTTTAGGTTCCACAAGTGAAATCATAGTGGTGTCTGTCCTTCTCTGTCTGACAGTTGAATCAGCACCATGCTCTCCAAGTCCACCTGTGCTGCTGCAAGTGGCAAGATTTCCTTCCTTTTACAGCTGAGCAGTGTTCCATTGCGTGAATGCACCACGGCTTTTCTGTCCTCTCATCCGCCGATGGGCACTGGGGCTGCGTCCACACCTTGGCTGTCGTGAATACCGCTGCAGCGAACACAGGGGGCAGATACTCTTTCGAGCTGGTGCTTCAGGTTTCTCTGGGTGCCTTCCCAGCACTGGAATCACTGAATCACAAGGCAGATCCCCTTAAATTTTTGAGGACCCACCACACTGCTCTTCACAGCGGCTGCACCTGTCTGCACTCCCACAGCAGAGCACGAGGGTCCCTTTTCTCCACGTCCACGCCTGCACTCGTTTGCTGATTTAGCGACGGCAGCCATTCTGACGGGGTGAAGGATACCTCCTTGTGGTTTTCACGTGCATCTCTCCGACGATCAGTGACGCTGAGCTCAGTCCCATTCTCACCCATGAGGCCACCCTGCCAGCTAGCAAGACCTCTTCTAACGGTGGCGCCCTGGGCTTCCTCCCTCGGCTCCAGAACAGCGCACCACCACTCATCGCCTGGGACAACGGAAGACACGGGCCAGGAGCTGTCAACGGGACCAGAGGGAGGGAGGCAGGTGCAGAGCAAGGAGCAAGCCGACGTCGGACAGGACTGACTGTGCGCCTCCCCTGTAAGTCCCTTCCTGAGACCACCGACCTGGAAGGTGGGGCTCACAGCCCCCGAGTGAGGCTGTCAGAGCACAGGGGCTGTGTGTGAGTGTGTGAGTGTGCGTGTGAGTGTGGAAGTGCCCTGTGACAACCTCACACTCAGTCACATCAAAGACATTACACCTAATTTAAGAGGAGCTGTGACTGTTTTTTTTTTAACCTGAAAGCACTTTTATTCTTAAAGCACTTGTAACCTGAAAGCACACTTGGTTCCTCGTCCAGATTCTGCTACTCACTGGCTCTTACAGTTGCTCAGTTAACTAGGAGAGTGAGCCAGGACTTTCAGGCAACGAGCTGCTGGAACGATAGGAGCAAAGAGAGGCTGTGCCTTTCTCCCCCGCCTGGCCAGGTGGCCCGGGGCCTGCGGGCTCCCAGGGTGGCCTGGGGTCGGTACTTACCCCTCCGACCCTCTCGAAGTGGTCCCCGTCCCTGTCAAAGTCAACCAGGCGTCCGTTGAACCGCCAGGTGAACGCGATGTCGAGCGAGGGGTCATGGGTCACTTGGCATGTGAGCACAATGCTCTCCCCGACGGTGACGTCCATGCTGGTGGGGGGTACTGTCACCCTGGTCGGGTCTGTGGGGTGGAGACAAGACAAGGAACAGTCTGTAGGCCTGGGTGGCAAATGGGGGACCCAAAAACCTCGGCCCTCTGGCAAGTTCAAATTTGGGCCAGGAGGTCATTGCTCTGAGAGAAGAGTAGAACACGCACCACCTGGGGAAACCGCCCAGGGCAGCGGAGCCCGGGTGGGAGCTCGGGGGCTGTGTCGGCCCAGACCTGGGGCAGGGGGCTGGGGGCTGCCCTGAACTGGCCCCTCCAGCAAGGCCCCCTCCGCCCCTTTCAGGAGAAGGCAGGGCAAACAGGGAAACCTTTCTGAATTTGAAGCTTATTGAGCTTTTTCCCCCTTTGATCAAAGTGATAAGTGTTTAGTATGGGGAATTTAGGGAATTCAGGAGGTTACAAGAAGGAAACAAACCCCCACTCCAAACAAACAAACGAATGAACAAACCAAAACAAAATCCAATTTCCTTCCTCACTATCTGGATTAAAGTTCTGTTTTCACTTTGGTGTAACCGCCCTTTTTTGGTTCAGAGTTTTTCACTTTTTGGTCTTGCACTACTGCAAATATGCCATGCACGTACAACTTTTCCATCTTCTTGACTTAATCTAATAGTAGGCATGTTTATATTGTTGTCTACATTTTTGATAATCTGCTAAACATGTTACTAAGTTTATAAAGAAGTTCGAAACCTCATTTTGAGACTAGTAGACATTTTAGGAAATTTTATTATAAATATAATTACTGACGATGTTGTAATGAATATCACTGATGAAACGATTTACGTGGACTGCTTCTTTCAAACAAGGACGACTAATTTGTTCTCAAGTGTCCCCGTTCCGTTCTGGTTTCCGCTGGGAACAGGATGGGGCTGCAGACCTGAGACAGTTTATACAGCACATGCTCCCAGATAGGGGCACGGTGCCAGGGAGGACGAGGGCGGGAGCAATCTGAGGTCAACGGGAAGGTCACACCAGTGCCTGAAGAATGAAAATCTTGCCCTGGCCGGGGGGCTCCGGTTGGATTATCGTCCCACACACCAAAAGGCTGCTGGTTTGGTCCCCAGTCTAGGTGTGTGCGAGAGGCAACTGACTGATTTCTCTCTCTCTCTTTCAAATAAAAAAACATATCCTCTGGTGAGGTTTAAAAAAATAAGAATGAAATTCTAATTTAGACTATATTCCAGAAATTTCTTCCGTGCTCCACCAAGGGAAACAAAACCAGCCCAACATGTCATGATGAGACGAATCGAAAGCAAACGGAACTATAAGGAACAGGGATGAACCCCCTTCCGCGTGCACGGGACGGCCTCGTGGGCTGTGCGCGCGGGCGTCTTCACGAGCGGGAGCCTCGGGTCCAAGTTGCAGCTGGGGGTCCGAGACAGCGTCTTATGACTACTTGATGGATCTCTTCCCGGCAAACCACACCGCCGTGGCCGCTTGGGAGAGGGTCTGGAACAGTTTGTTTTCTCTCTACCCTTCCACCCGATTACAGACAGCACACACCTCGCGGCCCTGAAAAGGGAACTCCGGCTGTAACTGCAGGATGACGCAGGCGTGACGGAGGCTGGTGCTGTTTTCTGAGAACCGGAAGGGGGCGGTGGCTGGATGGGGGCTTCCAGCGCGGACTGGGCGGGGCTGTGGGAAGAGGTGAGAGGCAGCACTGCCGGCCCAGGGGTCGCAAGGGGGCAGCCCTTTATTCCAAAACCTGGGGCTTCTGCAAGTCGCATAATCAAAACTTGCTCCATAGATTATCTGACCTGTGCAGGAATACACAGGAATAGAGTTTCTTTTTTTCGGTGAGGGGAGGGGCTGAGAGCAAATCACCCCAGAATAATTCTAAGCAAAAGCCTAGCAAGAGCTCCATGTTGACCGAATATGTCATTTCTCATTTTCGAAATCAAATTGTTCTTCATCTATAAGGGAATAATTCCTGGCTAAAATCACCTGTGCCCCTGGTTTTTATTTGGCAAGATGTGGCCTAATTCTACCGTTCATAGCTGTCCGCTGATTTTGCAGCTCAGGTTTTTATTTCAAGGTTCCTCATCCATCTGTTGACTTGTCCGCCGAGCATGCCTGGGCCATCACAGAGGCGACAGTGTCCTGTGCCAGGAGGGAGACGCAGGGGACCGAGAGTGAGGGGACCGAGGGTGAGGGGACCGAGCCCCTCACCTTCCCAACGCTGTGTCACGTGCTTTCCCTGGGCACGTGGTCCACTCTCACCAAGCGGGTTCTGTTACCTCCCTGCGCAGCAGACGAGGAAACTGGTGTCTGCAGAGGTGAAGGGAGGCCTCTTCCCTTCAGCCGAGAACAGGGCATCTGGCTCAGATCGCCCAGCGAACAGTTCAAGGGCATCACAAGCAATTTGCACCCTGGATTATGTGTAGCTAAGGAAGCTATTTAAATGCAAAATAAATTCAAAGGAGGCCACAGGGTGAGGATGGTTTCTGAGAGCCTCACTGCCCGAGTAATGAGCCCACAGCCTGGATTTCACGCCTAGGCCTCAGCGCTGGCTGAGCTCACTCCGCCAGTTGACAGGTGTGGGCCGACTCTGCGGGCTCATGTCTCTAAGAACGCACCTGGGCTCCCGGACAGCTCCTGGCGGCTGGCACACACCCGGGTGCTGAGAGCCACCTGCAACCTGGCTCACGTGTTTGAATGACATTTGTCTCCTAAAGAACAGTTCATCCCTTTATGCACACGCAGGAGCTTGGGACAGTTCTGTTACTGGCGAACTTGGCTGCCTGTTCAGCGACGACCAGAGTGCCGAGTCAGGCATTTCGGGGGCACCGTCCCTGTGCTGACACAGTATCCGATCATTTTCCCTTGTCACCGAGTCGCGTCCTGCGCCCTGAAGTAGCCACAATCAACGTGAAGCAGGCCGTGCACTGTGCACACGCCAGGGAGGGCTCCTGGGGACCAGAGGGCTCCTGGGGACTGGACAGGTTCAAGTCCCTGCGAGCTACTGTTTTCTCAAAGTGCACGCTCGTCCAGCTCCTGTGTGCTTGCTGTGAATTCTGATGTGGTCCATTTCATTAACTTCTTTACGTTCACGCTGTTTACGCGGTACACAGATAAGCAGATGGCATCTTTGACACACACTGTCTCCCTTCCTTTGGCTTTAATTCATCAAGATCAGGAAGATCCAATATTTATGACTTCTGTTCTGAAGAGTCACGCCAACTACTGTTCTGTGCACGGAACCATCAAAGGCAGTTAGAGTTCAAGGTGTGACTTGATGTCTGGACTTGGATGTAAATTAAGTGGAAAGGATGGGCAGGGCCAACACACCTCGACTTTCCTGCTTGTGGCTGATTCATCTGGTGGAGAATGCTACATTGAAAGCTCTAGGGAATTTATGCTTAAATATATATATATATATACACATATATATTAAACATATATATGTGTTATATATGTATAGATATAAAGTGCCTTAACTCTGTTGGAATAAAAAGTATCCCTTTATGCCCTGTAGCGTCTTCTATACTACACAGAGGACAGAATACACTCAGTGCTTTGAAGACTGTGACAACCACGAAGGGAGAGTTAATCGTTAACCATGACTCATGGAGAGGTCGATAACTGGATGCACACATCGCAACACTGATTGTCCAAGTCACCCTGCATTCCGACTCGGGGCGTGTGCTGCCTGGGAACACAGGGCTCGTGGAGCGCAGGGTCCGGGGCCCCTGGGTCTCGCCTGCCCTCTCCCATTCTGGCTGCAGCCGGTCATGTCTCTGCCTGTCACTTGCAGTGCCAAGGTGGTTACCTGGTGGCTGTTGGGAGGGTCCCCACCTGTGTTTCAGTTGTCCCCGTGCACGGAGGGCAGCATCCCCTCTGCGGCGAGTTTCTGGGAGGCGGTGGCTTTGACGGTAGCTCTCGGCCCGGCTGTGCCTTGGGCATGCACTCATTTTTATAGGCAATTTAGAAAACAGGACACTTCCGGAACAGCAGCCAGTCAAGAGCTGACATCCAGCTCTCCTCCAGTGACATGAGGGGACAGGGTGCAGGATGGCCTGTGATGGAGGGGAAAGGCCACCGCAAACACGGTTGACCGAGGACGGCAATACGCCTGGAGGCAGCCTCTCCAGGGGCGAACTTCAGCGCTCTCGCTGGCCTGGTGTTTTCAATAAACACACAGCCAGTGCTGGATGAACTGTTAATCAGTTCTGCATAAAACACACATCTAAAAAGGATACCTTAAACATAGATGAGAATCAAAATTCACAGTGACCTCAAGCTGGACAAATTCTTTCACCGAGGATAAAATGTAATAGGGACAAAGGCAGAGAGCTACACTTCAATCAGCCACACAGGGGTGGAGGTGGGCGGATGGGGGGGACTGAGTGGCCAGCTCCCAGGAAAACCACTCCAGGATGTCAGTGACTGAGGGGCTGTGCGCCCCCAAAGCTGATGCGTCTTGCCCTCCCTGAGACAGGCATGAACCCCACTGCATCTGCACTGAGGAGGCAGCTGCTCATGGGGAGCGTCCTCGGACACAGGGACAGGTGCGTGGGCCCAGGAGAGTGAAGGACCTCATAAATCCCCAGCAGCTAAAATAACTGAAAATACTGGGCATGAGGAAGAGAAGTTAGAGCAGACACAAGTGGTCTCCATATATGGGAAGGACACATAGGCGGGCGGCGGACTCGGTTGCTCTGTGTTGTCCCAAAGCAGCGAGAACGTGAATGCGCCACTGGAAGGCGTGTGTGGGCTCTGGCCAGGGGGGCGTTCTCTGGTAGCTGGCCTTTCCCACAGGGGGCACGGGCGCCTGGGAGAGCGTGGACCACCCGTCTGCAGGTGCTCGCTGAGGTGGGCGCCCCCAGACAGCATGCCTGGTTAAACTGAGAGCCGGCCAGGTGGAGGAAGCCAGTGGTCTCTGAAGGTCATGTGACCTCCTCCGCCAGCCGGCTGTTCTCTGGGCGTCCCACCCACGTGGAGTCCGTCAGTGCTGCATCAGCCCCACTTCTCCCAGGACAGGCCTGGGTGTGGTTGTGCAGTGTCACCCACACGTATCCGGAGTCTCCCTGTCCCCAGTTCCTGGGGGCAGGGACCACGTTTCACACTCGCAAGTCCCCGGAGCCCAGCTCTGTCCCTTCTCACCAGCGCTGGTTAATGGCGAGCTGTCGGGGGCCTGCGAAGGGCAGTGCTGGTGACCGATGAAAATAAGGCCCTGAACTGCAACCGCCAAGGGACAGGATGTGGTCGTGCTGTGTCTATCTTTGACTCCAACTCCAGGGGCCACTGGCAGGGTCACTCGGGTGCCAACTCCGGCCCTTCCGCTGAGCTCACTGCTGACTTTTGTGGCCCCGTTTAGGGTTTATTTTTTCTTGCTTTTAAAAAAATAGTTTATTAAAAATAAGCTAGTTTGAAATAGATCCAAACTCACAGACACGTTGCCAGAAGAGTACCAGGAGCTGTCACACGAGCACCCCAACTATTACTGTTTTTCCTTTCTCACATTTCCTTTGCTCACACATGATACAGATATAAAACCAACGTGTCTGCGTACGCCTTTCCCTGGACATCCCACGGCAGACACAGACACGCTGCCTCATCACCCCAGCGTGAGAAACCGAGGCGTGGGCGCCCATGAGCTGCTGGCTCTAGGCGCTCTCAGCATATATGTGTATAACGTGCGTGACTACACATCTATGACTATTTCTACATTTTGTAAATGAGTAAATGTAAACACATTAAATATTTGCTTCATTGACTTGTTTTTTTGTTCAGTATAACCAATTCCCTAGCCTTGTCTGCTGTCTCTCTCCTCTGCCCACCCACCCCTCGCTCCAGGCTTCAGGGGGCATGGACTCCGGCTCTGCACAGGTCTCCCAGCCACCTCGCCACCTGGCCCTGCCTTGGCCCTGCCTTGGCCCCTCGACCCCTGCCGACTCCTCTGGGCTGGGAAGGGAAGGCGGGACTTGGATTGCCTTCATTTGCATTTAAAATGTAAACAGCTATGCCATGAAAAAAGTAAAAAAGACGGCTAACTCTAATTCTAGAGTGTATCCCATTAAAAAAGCCAGTTTTGTGCTCCGTCTTGGAAGAAGAATGAATACAGAAAATGCCTCACTTTACTAAAATGGAAGCGCTCCGAGTTTCTGCATTTTATTGGGGGGGGGGTGGTGGAAGCTGAAGTCGATACCTTCATTAAATACTATTGTCAGGAGCAATTCATTACTTAAAATTATATTAAGCCTTTAGAGCCTAATTCATCATTAAATAGAAGAAAACTTGCTTAATTTTCTAACTATCCGTCTCTAGGGCCTACATTTCAGAAGAAACAGCCTAATTTCCTGTGGTCCTTTTTGCCCGAGTTACTTTTCTGAAGTCACTCTGTTCTGTGTGTGTGTGTGGGGGAGGACCTGGGAAGGACGCAGGGCGGGGAAGGGGCCCTTGCACAATCCGCACACTTGGCCAAAAGCCTCTCCACAGTGCCCCACTAACGCTACCATTGGGGCTGTGCGTTCTGCACTTGTTGCATCTGTCGACTGTCCCTTCGGGGGCAGACTTCCTCGTCATCTCTGGAATTTTGGCTTGGAAGTTCACCCAATAAGGAAGCTTTTTTCCCCCTTGTGGGCGTTCTTCCATCTGCTGTGGTTGTACAGCGAAGTTCTAAATCCGGTTATGAGGGGCTCAGCATTCTCCCCAAATAGGGCACCGAAGCACTGCACCCTGTGTTATACAGGCCTGGCCTGGCTGCCCCTCTGACGGCAGATAAATTCCCTGCCAAGTTCTGGAATCATCGTCGGGATCCCTCCCTGGCTCGCGGGGAGGGGAGACCCACGGCCTGACTTCCGGCGCAGGCGGCGACAGGAGTCCCAGTGTCCCTGGGAAGTAAAGCGTACTCAGTGCGGCACCAGCTGGACCACGCCGGGCCCCGACGGGTCTGGTTCTCGTTTCCGAGTCTCCACGTGGGCGGCACTCTCGCTCCTTTGGGTCTCCTGTCCACCGTGGCCTTCTTTCAGATACGGACTAGTCACTGAGATTTGGTTTCTGTGGAGCAGCTATGCTTGTGAATTGATTATTTAAACAACTTAAACATAGGCTATTTTTCTGCTTATCTTACCTTTTTGTTAACACAATTAAAATATGACTTTGTTGTATGAAGAAGGGAAGGGAACCAGCTGGGAAAAGTGAAAAAACCACCCAGCGACTGTATCTCAGACAAGGCAATGGGCCCTCTTCGGGGGCCGAAGAGCCAGGCCAGGGCCCGGGGTGCTTCCGGGAGGCGCAGCCGGTTTTCCGAGGCTTGGGGTGAAAAACACAAACGCGGCTGCGCAGGGCGTGGCTGCCGCCTGGGCGTGCTCGCCGGGTGGGGAACCTGGGGAGGACGAAACTGCGCATGCGCCTGGTCACAGCGTGCGGCAGCTGAGGCACGGGTTCACGGTCGTGGCTGCTCTGAGGTCGCGCACGCTCCAGAGGCCTCCAGGTCTCCAAGTCAGAGACAGCGTTGCACGTGGAGCTTTGTTTTGTGTAGTTCTGATTTTAAATCAGCAGGTTAGAGTTGGTCTTAAAATCATTCATTTTCAGCTCGTTTGCTCTCATGTTCGCCTGCCATCGGGAAAGCAGATCTCCTGGCGTGGGATTCGTGCTGTGGTGCGGAGCAGGTGTCTCAGCCGGGGCGTCCTCCCCAACAGGAGGCATTTTCTGTGGGGGCCTCGGCACCCCCCAGGAGTAAGATGACTCCTCCTGTGGCCAGCAGACACAGGTGTCCCCTGCGTTCCCGCCCACGCGTTCTCTCTGCAGTGCTTCTTTACGGGTTCAAAGAAACGATCTATACACACTACTGGAAAAGACTGTCCTCTGACACATTGAATGAACTGTGCCTACATGTGTATGCAGAATGAAAATGACTTTCCGGCACTTTGGGGTCATGCTAAAAGGGCACCGCAGACCTCTCGTGACCACGGGGACACACTGCCGTCAGAGAGTTGGGGTTCCTCCCGCGTGAGTGGGGGCGACTGTGTTTTCCAGCTGCGGCACGTGAGCGACCTGCCCTGTGGGTCAGGGGGCCGAAGGGTCCCCAAGACACCCCCTCGGCATCAGTGAAATAAAGTGCCCCGCAGAAGATGCCTGAGGAGGGCACGCCTTGAGGCCAGCACAGGGCGGAGGGCCACAGACAGTGCCTTCCAGGGTCCCCCATCGCCACCTGCGCCCTGTCGGGAAGGACACTGTGTGGGCAGCAGATGGCGCTGCGGCCTCAGGCAGGGAGAAAGCCGCCTCCTTTCTGCTCACCCTGCAACTTTCTCCCCCGGTTTTCCGGCTCCTCAGCTGAAGGACGCTGTGTCTCCCGGGCACTAATTCTGTTGGAAAGCAGCATTTCTCTGTTTGCTTATGGATTGCAGGAAAGGTCAGAGAGGAGCATGCGCAGCTTAAAACAGGGGGTCTTCCTACCTCTGGGGACGGCATGAGCCCCCTGCCTTTGATGCAGGAGGAGGATTCGGAAAGCTGTCTGCAAAATCAAGCGACCCCGCCCGCCACAGGGGTCTGGGCCCCTACTGACTAGCTGGCTGGGGGGCTTGTTGGTAACTCAAGGGAACTTCCCCCCCCTAACTTTCAGGTTGGACAAGTATTAACAGCTGCGGGCCCCGCCCTGTGGGCGTGGGGCGTGGGGAGGGGTTGGAGGGAGACATGAGTTGAGCGGCTAGAAGAGATTTTTCCTGCCACAGCGGGAGGTTCTGAGCCTGGTCCGTGTGCACAGTCAGTGCAATCCTAAAGAAGGAGAATGAAGCCAGGGGAGTTCTCAGTGCGGGTTTGTCCCTGACCTCCACGTTGGGCAGCGAGGATCGAGTGCAGGCAGACCGCCTGCTGCAGGAAGCCATGCCCAGGGTGGACGTGCGGGTCGCCTCACTGTCTGATGTCCCACCCTGGAGCTGGGGCACCCACACCTCCACTGAGAGTCCCTGATCCAGGAGGAAAGAAAACCAGTGGAGGTCAGGGAACTAGAAAGCAGCTTAATTTTGCTTATTTTCAGAGAGATGTTTACAGCCTTTCCTGCCTTTGAAGTGGGGTACTGGGGACATCAAATCATTGGAGGCCTACTGCAGGGGCACGCGGGTGTGAGGGAGGCGGGGAAGGCAGGGCGGCAGCGGAAATGAGATGGGAACATGGAGGGACGAGGCAGCCCCTGGCCCGGAGCAGCGGAGTCCTGGCTCCTCGCGCTCCCCGACTCTGCATACACAGGGTGGCGTGGGAGTGGAGGGTCACAAGCTGCAACCAGACCCCACACCGACACGAGGGGAGGCAGCAGCCCCTGAAGGATGTTTGGAAAGTAGAAAGACACTCTTTTGTGGAACAACATTTCATTCCGTGGTTTTCAGGACAGCGAGGCAGAGAGCCTTTGTGGGGCCAGCTGAGCCTCTGGGAATGTCATTCCTCATAGGTGGGCTGCACCTGCTCCGTCCCCCTGCAGGTGGAATCGGAGGCCGAGTTCTGGTTTAACACAAAGTCCCTCGTTTTCCACGTCTTCGTGGACTGTGTTTTGCAGGGATGCCTGTGTTTCCTGCCGCTTTTCTGTGAAGCTCTGTTGTGCTGATATCGCCCCCAAACACGGAGCTTTGGCCAGGATTAAACACTGTCAGGTGCCGGAGGTAGCATTATCGCAGCAGAAAGAGAAATCACTTTCTGGTCGGGTTTGGTTAGTTGAAGAAAATAACTACTTCTTCATTCCAGAAGCATGCTCCGTACTTGAATTGAAACAAATGGAACCTCCTAGGTGTGTGCGTGCATGTGCGTGCAGGTGCCTGGTGCTCAGGCCCCCTTCTTAGATGTTACTGGGAACCCTACGTCCTCCCCAGGTTGTACACCGAAGCCCAGTAGCTCGCTGTTGGTAGGGGAGACAGAGCGGCAAGCTCCCAGCCTCTGTTATTGCCAATACACGCTCTTTATTTGTATGACCAGGGCCAGGTCCCCTGGGTGCCACTCTTGACTGCGATGCTGAAGGGGGAACAGAGTTTTGTGAATTGCTGCAGCGTCAAATGGATGCAAACTCAGAGTTCTGGGAGAAAAATCAGTGTGTTCACTCGTCCGGCAGGTGAGATGTACGAGGCGCGTCCACAGTTCAGGAACAGGCTCTGGTCCCTTTCCCCGAGTCTCCTGCACCTGACAACAGGCCCTGGGTGGGGTTTCCACCACAGGTGTGGACTCTGACAGGCTCAGAGAGAGCAGGCTTGCTTTGGGCGGCTGCCCCAGGCCTGCTACTCTGCTCAAGGACAGACAGTACCATTCACACGGCGAACCATGTTCACCGGGGTGGCATGGCATTTGGTAGGATGCCTGCCACTTCTTCCTTGGGTGGAGGATGGTGCCAGGGGTCCAGAACGACGCTGGAGCCTCGGGCCCCTGGAAACAAGCCCAGGCCCGGAGCTCATTTCAGACACGGCAGCTGGGGGGTTATTTCCAGCCAAAGACCTTCTTTAGGGGATCCTGAGGTCGGCATAGTTTTCCCTAAAAATGTCAGTGCGATGAAGTGGAGAAGGCCCTCCATTTCGAGTCCCGGGAACTGGTCTCCAGGTGTGGGCATGGGCGCCGATGAGGCGTGTGGCCATCAAGAAGTCTGTCGACCTCTCAGAGTCTCTGGGCTGCAGTTTTCTCATCTGTAATTTGGAAGTGACGGTTTTTGGCATTGTGGGCTGACAATGAAATTCAACCTGAGTTAATGGGTTTTACCATGCTTCATAAACCATAACATGCTACCCAAGTGCGAGGCGCGGTTCTCGCTGTTACTGTGGATGCCGCACATCTGCTTGGGAACAAAAGAAAAAGGAGCAACTGGTTTTGAGGATCAGAAGAGGGTGACCTCAGAAGGAGAAGAGATCTTTGTAGTAGGCGTAGTTCCAACACAGCTGCAGGCTGCGCACTAAAAGCCAGCAAAGGGGAGGGATGAGGTGATTTCTGGTCTGAGCATGGACGCTCAAGCACTGGATTTTATGTCCGACAGCCAGATGCTTCCAGCTAGCGGCTAAATCCAAGGGCAACAAAGACACGTCTCGCACCAACAATGTCCTGGCTTCTCGGGTCGGACAACTATGTGTGTGCTTGCCCCCAGAGGATGGGTGTCATGTGTCACTGAGAATTACCAGGAGGAGGAGGGGCAGTGCGACTGATGAGAAAAGTGGCAGCTTCACAAGGAATCGCCGAGCTGGTGAGGACAGGAGGTAAACCGTGCACGGAGCAGGCGCGGCCTCGGCAGGGCAGGCAGAAGGAGAGAGACGTGCCCGACTTCTGGGGACAAGGCTGGCCATGCCCCTCAGTGCTGGGTGGGGGGACGGTGACATCCATTCACGATGTTTGGAAATCTGCCAGCAGAGGCTTCAATGTGGCTGATGTCGAAGAAACTGTTCAAGTGTTGGGCTTTATTCCTCTGACCGAGACTGAGGGTGGCAGCGCAGTCCTGAAGGTGGGCAGGCCATGTCCCGGGCAGCCCCCCTTTGTTCTGGGGTCACCTGGCAGGTCATTGCCGCAGAGCAGGAAAGAGGAGAGTGCACGTAGGCCATCTGTGGACTCCTGGTTCCTGCGGACGGGGGTTTCCCTGTCAGGTGGTGGTGACCTGGCCGCACCACCGTCACCGAACACCCCCATTGTCATCTCCCCTCCATGAACACCATGGGCTGAATGAGTCACTAGCAGTTCACTTCACCGCACTGTGACACAGCTTTGTCACCTTTCATCGGACAGTGGGCCCGAGGGTCCTGCGGGTGGCCAGACACTTCCCGCACAGCCAAGGAGCTAAGGACAGGGAGAGAATGGGTATCCACCTCCACTCGCCCCTCACCCCTCCCGCCCAGTGTGGCTGATGCACAGGACTGGTTTCCCCTTCAGTGGGGCCGCAGCTCAAGGCTTTTAATTCCCTGTGAAGGCAGCGCTTGGAGGCTGCTGATGTTTAGGTGTAAATGAGCTCAGCCTGATTCTTTTTCTTCTGATGGAATGTGACTCAGGGCGTTGGCCCTGCAGGGACTCCCAGGAGTCAAGACACGGGAGGGGGAGGAAACACCGGGAGCCCAGCTTGGGGCGGGAGCAGGGTTCAGGAGGAATGGCAGAGCCGTAAGAGGACGAGGGCCTGGCCGTGGGGTGCCTGCAAGGGTGTGAGCGGCTGGGTCTGCTGCACGAGGGGAGGCCGACCTCGAGAGCAGCCGAGTGAATGGACTGAGAGTGTTCCCAGGTTTGGAAAACGCTCCTTCTGCAGCGCTGCCCGTCGGGACCCTGGGCCCTGCGGGTGGTAGGCAGCTCTGTTTAGGAACGGACAGTGGGCAGCGGAGCCAGACCCCTGCGTTTTAACCGTGACTCCTGCCCCACACGTACTGGCTGTCTGCTGCGGGGGGAGGGGGGCGGCGTTGTTTCTCAGTGCCTGGTTTCCTCAGACCTGCTGGGGGGACCCGCGCCCCCTGCACTGTGGATGGAAGGGGTGGGTCAGCGTGAACCTGTTGGGCCAGCTCTGCCACAGGACATGTGCAGGTCGTGGCTGTCACCGAGAGCCCGGTGTAAATAGAGATGCCTCCTCATTGGTTCAGGGAAAGCGCCCAGGCCCCCGAGGGGAGGGGCCGAGGGGAGTGGCCGAGGCGCTCCGCCTGCCTGCTGCGTCTCAGCGGCTCCTTTGCTCCAGAAACCCAGAGCGAGGAGGACCCCTCTCTGGTGTGAAGGGGGATCGGGACCGAGGCCGCTGTGCAGAGCCTGGCAGGGAGAGGGAACCCACTGCGGGGAGAGAGCTGTTTTGGGGGCTGGGGGGAAAGGCGACGCGGTGGGCCATCAGGGGTGCCTGGACGCTGGCGCAGCTCTGCTGTGGGCTGGCTGACCGGTCCTGGGTGGGGCACTTGAGTCATAGTCAGTTGATTTGCTGCTTAACTTGTGACAACAGTCCGATGGCTGCGTGTGGCGTGACTAGAACTGACCAGTGTTTGACACGTTAGCTCCTACCGTCATCATCACACTGGTCATCATCACACTGGTCATCGTCACCGTGGCCATCTGTGAGCCTGTCTGCGCATGGCCCCTGCGTCGGGACTGCAGGGACCTGCAAAGAAAAGCAAGCAGTGTCCTGAAGGCACTGTGGTCGGGGAGGGAGGGAGCAGTGTTTGGTCGGAGAGGAGTGTGTACGGAGGACTCCGAGGAAACAGCGTGGGTCTCGGAGCAATGACACGATCTGCCTCGATGTGACAAGGAAGCCAAGGAGGAAGTGATAGTGACAGCTCCCGAACTGGAGCACAGATGCTCAGTTCTGGGCCCGTGAGGGAGTCACAGAGAAGCGTTGCTGCGCACAGGCGTCTGTCTCTTTGCCAGAACAGCCCGCACCGGGGCCACGGCGCCCAGGCAGCGCACCGAGCTGGAAGGTGGCCCCAGAGGAACACCTCGGCGAGAGGTCCTCCATGGACCGTGGGACACCATCAGGCACTGTGAAAAGTGCTGTGGACAGGACAGCACAACCCTGGGTCAGGAAGACTAATACCCGGGAATCCCTAAACCAGCTGGTGAGGGTTTGCTCTGCTGACGTCTACAGCTGCCTTAATGGATCATCTCAGTGGTTTATGAGGCGTGGCCAGAAATAGACTTCACTGAGGGACGTGAGAGATCGGGGCCAGGCCGAGTGCAGTGATGTCTTTGACTTTACAATATGAAAACGTTTAAAACCTTTGTTTTCCCTCTTGCCTTCTATTTCACAATCCCCCGGGGGCCACAAGCCACACAAGGACTAAGAGTGAGTTTGGGGGACTTCAGCGTGAATCCCCACAGGTGCTTTGAGATGGCGGGCTCACAGGGTGTCGCCGAGGCCCGTGTGGGGAGGCGGGCACCGGCCTGCGGCGGGCGACCCAGGGGACTCAGCTGGGTTGACCAGCAGCGACAGGTGTGGACCCCAGTGCAGAGGAGCGATCGCACGGTGGGGTGTAGACGCAGGACCCCCACTGAGTCGCGGCTGGGTGGCACACACACTTGACCCGTTTCTTCCGCAAGTTTGGCCGAATGACCACGGCCACACAAATAACCTGAAGACCATGGCAAGCGGGCACTGCACCAGTGAGGAAAATCCCACAGGCCTTGATTCCACAGCGCCCTCCCTTCCTCTGCTCCCCGGCTGGCCAAAAACCCTGTACAGCCTGGGATGACTGCACGAGAGTAGAATAATAAAAAAGCAACAAAAATAATCGCTATGATTATGTATGAGATACTGCGCTAGCTCCTTGCCACAAATTATCTCATTTCATAATCACTCTGTTAGGATTCTGGGAACTCTCTAAACCTCTCTAAACAGCAGTGCAGGATTCTTTTCTTTAAAGGCGTAAGTCTGCAGGGATAGAGGGACTGGTTGGCAGCCATGACCACTGGCACAGGGCATGCTGGGAAGCAACCACACGGTCAGTGTGCAGGAGGCCCTGAGTCCTAAGCATGCAATGGGGAGCACCCCGAGCAGGCTGCCTCCCTGGTTAGGATGTCCCTCGGACATTGTGCAACTAGTGGCCTTGGGCGCCACTGCAAGCCAGGTCATGAGTGCTGTGTGGGTCACCCTAGAAGGCTAGGGACCATGGGGGGCTCATATTTCTGCTCCCGTCTCCACTAGTTTCCCCTGGGGGGCGCTGCCTCAGCTGGCAGGCAGGTGATTGTGCAGTCAGCTACTTGCCCATTCTCACCTGGCAGGGGCAGGGGTGAGAGAAGTTGGGGAGAGAGATCTGAGAACATTTCTGGAGGATAGAGCAAAAACGCAAAGAAAGAAACCAGGAAGGATGAAAGAGGAAATTACAGGATCGCTCTAGATAAACAGAACAGGTCAAAGACAGGAGAGAAATAGATTCTTAAAGCCATCTCCCAAGTCCCCGGGACAGAAGGACACCTGTCTCCAAATCAAGTAGGCCCCCTGAGTGCCGGTCGGGAAGGAGAAAACTGGGTTCCCCAGCAATCCATGGCCATGTGGCATTTCTGAGCAGCAGAGGTGGGAAGGTCAGCAGGTGGAAGCATCTAGAAAGAGTCCAAGGGAGACCAAACCAAACAGTGGGTCACAGGCAAAGGGACAGAGACTAGAATTCTTTCAGACTTCTCAGCATCAACGTTGGAATTTGGAAGACAGAGGATCAAACCTTCAAAATTCGGAAGGAGAGTTACTTGTAGCCTGGAATCCGATTCCCAGCCCAACTGTCATGGTGGGCAAGAGTAAAAGACGCACCAAGGGGGAGAAACAAGGTGATTCTCAGGAAAACACGGTCGGATGTGCTTCGAAAAATGAAGCAGCACACAGACTCCAGGAATCGGGGACCCCGAAAGGGGAAGAGATGGGAATCCCTGGGCGGTGGAGGGAGGCCCGGCAGGCCCTTGCATAGGGTGTGTCCAATCCTGTTTCCAAAAAATTTTAAGTTAGCCAAAAAAGTCTGGACTTTGAAAGACTGATATGCAGGTAGACACCAAACAAACAGACAGACAAAAAGACACAGAAGGGTCAAAACTACGCAGCAAGAGAGGACGGAACGGCAGCCACGACTTGCGCCAGCGATCACTGGCTGGGGCTGCTGCGTGGCCGTGGCCATGGCCATGACCACGGGCTGCCAGTCCGGCTGGAACCAGGGTCCATGGACATGGACATGGGCAGCAGGAGGGCACTGTGTGCGCAGGGGCATGAGGTTAGGGGACATTAAAACAGAAAACAAAACTGTTGGTGGGACATCGTCATCTGTCTCAAAGCTGAGGTCACTGCTTTGGCACAGGCAGGCTGCACGATTAGTAGGTGGCGGAGGGGGCGAGACCCTGGACGGGGGGTGTCCTGCATCATGGCCGTGTGGCTGGCTTCCCCTGGAAGGGCACAGCCCCATGGATGCATCGGGTGCTGTACACGAAGCCCCCTCACGGAAGGCTCCAGACGAGGTGGAGAGATAGAACTGTTCTCACTTTCTAAGGGCAGCCTCCGAAGCTGAGGAGGTGGGGGTTGGGTGGGGGGAGTGGTTCACAGCCCGGCTTGGGACCAAGAGCTGCAAGTTCGAATCGTCCCATCCTCTGAATGGTGGGGGGATGCTGTCGACCTTCCCATGAGACCCCTCGACTCTCCTCAGTGCAGAAAACCCTGCTTCTTTGGCCAGCTGTCACCGAGTCTCCAAAATTCCGCCTCCGACTTCTGCGTTTTCCTCGGAGGACCAGTGCCAGGTGAACCGCTGCAGACAGGTTCCCCACTGATCATCTGACAGTCTTTAGGGGCACAGCAGGCTTCTGCCGGACGCCCGGCCTCCACTTCCGAGGTCTGGGTGGGAGGCACTCGCGGGTTCCGTAACTGACCATGAGCAAGGGTCCTGGTGTAGATGGAAAGCTGCCACAGCCCGAGGGAAGACCACCCTCCCCAAGAATTAATGGCTCTCGGGTCCTAGGAGGAGTGGCTGTCTTAACTACAGAAATAGGCATTTTTCCACGGCTGAGCAAAGAGTGGTGGTTCATTTACGTCCCATTTAACTTCATTTCCTCAGAGAGTCCAGGAAAGGGCCCACTGCAGGCCCATCAGCAACCTGATGGCGTGACTCACTGCCAGCACAGTCCTGGTCCACCCCTGATGTCCCAGCCCCTCCACAACGCCCTGCTCACTCCTGTTGGGATGACAAGTTACACGGCAGTCTTGTGACATGTCAGCAGGGCTCCATGTCAGTGGCCTGGCACCAAACCTGTCCCTTCGCTCTGCTCTGTCCCACATCAGCATCTGCGCCGCCTGTCCTGTCCTGTGTGAGGGATAGGACCGGACGGTACCTACCCCCTGGGAATTCCCTTTCCTAACAGAGAGAGCAAGCACCCATCCAGCTGCCCCAACGTACTGTTCCCGCACACTGGTGTTTAGACGGAGGCAGCTTCCCTTCTGAGATGCTTTAAGTGAACCTGGTAACGTGACGGATGGTGACGGATGGCAGCATCCCCTCGGTCAGGGTTAAAGACAAGCATGGGCAGAGCCGGGGGACACCTCCTGTAGGCTGTCGATTAAAGGGAGCTGACATCCATCTTTCCAAGCACAGAATAATCTGCTGGCATTACGGAAATGATGGCGATCCTACAGAGAAGCTTAATCGGATAGCGGCGAACTCAAATCTGCCCCCTTGATAAAGTGCAAGTGTCTTAGAGATCCATCACAGAGCGACGCCCAGGCCATGGGCCTTCAGAACACGGGATTCGGGGCAGGTGGTGCTGGCTTGTCCCACACCTGGCGCGGAGCAAGAGGCTGCGCAGGTCGGAATAGCTCCACCTGCAGAGAGCACTGACCGGTGGGCTTTATGACATATGCACGAGAGTGAACAACATAACAGAAGAAGCAGATACAAAGTGATGACTTCCTTCTTCTGAGAAGAGGGCCTCTGGTCCCTCGGGCCTTAGAGCTGCTCCAGAGCACAGCTGGGCGGTTGGAGCATTGTTGGGGCCGCCGAGAGACGCATGGCAGGCACTCGGACACCGCGCTCAGACCACTGGTAAGGGGCGGCGGGCACTGGCAGGGATGAGAAGAGGCACAAGGACCTCGGCTCTCCTGGGAAGCAACTGCTACCCACCGGGGCTGCGGAGAGGATTCTGTGCTGACGCCCGGCGTGGCTCCTGTCCCGGACAGGAGTGCGACACTGCCTGCCGCACGGAGCCCGTCCCCAGTCCGCAGGGCAGCAGGACAGGTAGGCCACTGGCTGCCAGGCACCAAAGCCCACGTCCCCGTCACTGTGCCCCACAGAGGACCTCGAACCGTCCCTGGCCTACTCCTCACCGACCTGCTTGGCGGTTGCTTTCATGGCGAGAAACTGCTGAGCTTCTGTGGGAGGAGGCACAGGCTGCGGGGCCCTGGCCTGGGGGTGCGATCTCCACACCCCCTTTCTCTGCAAAAATGGGGGGGCTACAAGGCACGGGCCCACCTCCTCCAAGGTTCTCCCAGGGTGCTCCCACAGGGGCCAGCTCGTGAATGGACGGTGAGACAAGGGGGGTTCTAACAAGCTGCCGAGGGAGACCTGGATGTGTGGTTCACTCATTCGCTCCTTTGTTCATTCGCTCCTTTGTTCAACAGTTACGGAGTGCCGCTGTGTGCCAGGCACGTGCTGCGGGCTGTAGGCGCGGGCCGGGTGCTCCCACCCTCCTGTGTGAAGGTGACAGATGCTAGATGTATGAGGACACAAAACCGCACGTGTGTGTTTAGGTTAGGAAAGGGCTGGGAAAGGAAAGAATAAGGCGCCACAATAAAGAACAACAGGAAGCCACTTCTCCTGACAGGTGGCCAGAGAAGGCTGCCGAAGGACGCGGAGGACTCGGTGCCACAAGGACGTTAGGGAGTCGGGTGGCGGTGGGGGAGTTTTGTCACCGCGGGAAAAACTGTTTGAAGATCTCACACTATTACGGTAGCAACATGAGTTCAATGACATGAAATGCACACATCCGTGAGCATGTGCAAGCACACACACTCTCTCTCATGCACACACCCCTTACTTTCCGGGGTATTTACCTTATCAAAGCCACTGGCAAAAACCAAACACAAAATAGAAACCCACTGGCAAAAAACAAGCCCAAAACAACAGAAGACTCACCAGTACGTAAAGAGTCAGACAGAGGTGCCTCGTGTTCTGGCTGAGGCAACTGAGGATGGGGGGGACCCTGAGCTGTCACCGAGCTCCCCGGCCGGGAGACCACACCGGCGGAAGTGTCCTTCACTAGTGCCAGCTGGGTGGGTACCACCAAGGACATGCCCTGGGCTCGCCTGACTTGGCACGATGCCGGGACTCGTGTTTCCCACGGGCCTCCTCCTGTCT
>PVIA01012504.1:0-37449 GCA_004024845.1 Tonatia bakeri | reverse complement strand
TGGATCTTCTGTATGTCCTCCTTGGAGAAGTGTCTGTTCAAGTCCTTTGCCCATTTTTTAATTGGGTTGCTTGTCTTCTTAGAGTGGAGTCATGTAAGTTCTTTATATATTTTGGAGATTAAGCCCCTGTCTGAGGTACCATTGGCAAATATTTTTTCCCATACAGTTGATTATATTTTTATTTTGTTTTCTTTAGCAGTGCAGAAGCTTTTTATTTTGATGAGGTCCCATTTGTTTATTCTCTCCTTTATGTCCCTTGCTCTAGGGGACATGTCAGTAAAAAAGTTTCTGCATGAAATATCTGAGATTTTCCTACCTACGTTCATTTCTAGTACTTTAATGGTGTGACTCTATATTTTTATATCTTTCTTAAGGAATTGAGTTAGATGATCTGCCTCTGAGCTTTTTAAAAATTTTTATTGAATTTATTGGGATGACATTAGTTTGCAAAACCACACAGGTTTTAAGTGTACAATTCAATAAAACATCATCTGCACACTGCATCAGGTGCCCACTGCCCCACGCAAAGTCTCTTACCATCCCCATTTTCCCCCCTTTGCCCACCTCCACCTACTCACCCCACTTTTTCTCTGGCTATCACCACACTATTGTCTGTGTCTATGTGTTATGTGTATATGATTTTAGTTAATCCCTTCACCTTCTTCTATCCAGTCCTCCAATCACCGTCCCTGTTTTTTTCCTATCTAAGATCCTTTCTATCTATAAGCCTGTTACTCTATGCTTTATGAGTGATTTTGTTTGAAAAATGAATTATTGGATTTAGAAGACTTAAATGCAAACTACTTGACAGTGAAATGGTTTACTATAAGTCACAAGAGTGCAGGTGTCTGTTTCATCTGTTTTTTCACTTCAACATCCCCAGTACTTAGTCCAGCACTTAACACATAATGAGGTGTTTGATAAATAATTGCTATATGAATAAATGAGTGAATGAATGAAACAAAGGAGACCAGCACAGTATGTGTGGATTAGCTGCTGCCTAAACTTGTTCATTCATAAGTATTTATTGGACAATGGTTCTGGTTTAGTGGATGGCATTTCTGAGACATAGAACCATGAGGTTGATTGTGATAAATTATTTTAGCATTCTTTGATCTAATAGCCCCTGAACTAGCTGATTCCTTGGAATTTTCATTTTAGACATGGTGCCTTTAGAAAAGAACAGTAGGAAGTGTTCCCTAATAGTTTTATCTTTCCTTGAAAAATTATTATAGACCTATTGGGGCAAAAGATTCTGTGGTTAGAAGGGTTTGTTGGAATTAATATCATTAATTAATCATCACATTCTTCATTTAAACTGTATTTTATGGACAACTTGGTTTTCCTAATTTAACAGAAAATCTTTCTGAGTCATGAGTTTTTTTTCTATTTTTTATAGTTCTGTTCTATTGCAAACCATTTTATATAGTTCCATAAGTTTTCCATCTTGCTCTCAATGGAAAATAACATTATTTCAATCCCAAATCATTTGTAAAAGCAATATCTTGGTGATTTTTCCCTCTTATAACCCCTCTCTATTTTGATTTCTGTTAAGGATTTTTTTTTAATCTTTGGTAAGGATTTCTCCCCTTAATCCTCAGAAGGCCCATGCTTTCTGTGGCTCTCCCCCCACCCCGCATTTAAAATTAACTTGTGATTATATTTCAACTTTGCATTCAGAATTTCACATTTTGATTGATAAGTGGTTGCAAGAAATATAATCTCCCTTTATGCTTTTCTCTTCTTCTTTTTTTCCCCTCCTAGAAGGAGTTTGCATGGGTAGCAAAACTCTCCTGATAACACTGTAAGTAAATCCCAATGTTTTTGCCCTGTGATAGGCCCAGACTTTATCATTCTTCTTTTTAGTTCAGTGATAATTTTTTATCAGTACATACAGGCATATTTGTATGTTTCTGATGTCACTGGGTTTACCTCACTAGGAAGATGTAAACTGACAATCCACTGAATTCATTCTTAATAGCTTTAATAGAAAGCACACACAGAAGGAACTCCAACCAGGTTGAATATCTTGAAGTGATAAGGCCATCCATGCATCTTGGATGCTTTCTCATGAAGTTTTTTTCCCTCTGCTCTGACGGCTGCCCTGGAGAGGTGAGGATTTGCAAAATTCGTTTCTGTCAAAGCTACAATCAAAATATAAAATATTATATATTAAAAATGTATCCAAATTTGCTGCTATTCTACTTCTTTCAACAGCTAAAAGGAATCTCAGACAGAAATCACCCAAACATATCTGCACTAAAAATATATGGGCCTACAGTCCAACAGGACACTTGGGAGCAGCCACATTCTTGGAATGAAACTTTGGGGGAAAAATGATTGTACATTCTACATACAAAATAAGTGCATGGATTTGGGATACTGGATATTAAATGTTCTGGGATGTGTAGAGAATCATATATACTGTGAGGAAGAAAGGAGATAGAAAACACAAATAGCAAAAGAAAGGATGGGAGAAGGAGAAAACAATGGGAACGTGAGAAAAAATTTTGAATCCTATCCCATTTGCTCTGACATCACCTCAGAGTAGCTGGTAAGTACAGACATGAGGTCATTTCCTCACCAGAGCAGGATAAGAACCATGGTTAAGAGGTTCATCGATCCTCTTAGGTAACCAACCGATCACCTATGGTTAAGAGGGCTGCACATGTTCTAAAGTTCTGAAATGTCCGCGGTGGACACAGAACATTGTAGAATAGTGCAAAATGTCTGACATGATGATTTGACTGAAACCACTGAATGACCTCAGCGGATCACACCCTCTGGTAAGGAAACAGTTTATCCAAATGAAAGTCATGTACTTCTGGAAAAGCTGGTTACATTTTTCCTTTTTCCAGAGGAGGAAAACATGGGTAACCTTCCACCTTCAGAAACACCGCCTGCTTTATATGCGTCATGGAAATTTCCTCTTCTTGCATAACAAAGACAACATGAAAAAAAAAAAGAAACTTATGTCTGTGACTATTCAGTATTATTGGGCTCCTGGATGGCTTTAGAAATTACGTCAGATAAAAACACACACCTGCATCTGGATGGAACTCCTGTATTGCACATACTGCTGAAAAGACAAGGAGGTCCCTGCTGAGTTAAGTGTACTTCCTTAGGGTCTCCCCCAATATTTTTACCCCCACCCATGCCCCCATTTCAAACCACCAGCCCATTTGGTGTCCTTTTTTTCATCTTGTTAGGTCAGTTTCTCTTACCTGTCTTCAAAACTTAGCTCAGATTCCGCTTTCTCTTGTATTTCAGTAATTTATTCAGTTACCTTTTTGGATATTCACTTGGGCCAGAGACAGTGCCAAACTCCAGGGATAAAATAATACAGAAACAGAATAAGCCCTGCTCTAATGGTCACTCCAGACACTGAGGGAGATGCACACTAATCAGATAACTGGCACAAATGTATAATTACAGACTGGGGTGGGTGTTACGAGGGAGCCAGATCTCTAAGAGAATATGGCAGGGGCCTCTTGTCCAATCTGGAATTCTTTTCTGACCTGGGAATTCTAAAATGTATGCTCTCCATACTATAAATGAATGTTCAGCATTGGCTGGTGTGGCTCAGTGGGTTGAGTGCTGGCCTGTGAACTAAAGGGTCACTGGTTCCCAGTCTACGGCACATGCCTGGGTTGCAGCCAGGTCCCTAGTAGGAGGTACGTTAGAGACAACCACACATTGATATTTCTCTTCCTCTTTCTCTCCCTCTCTCTAAAAATAAATCAATACAATATTTTTTTAAATAAATAAATGCTCACAAACTCAATCTGAATTTGAACAGAGGGACAGAATATAAAAGGCAATGTGGTTGAAATTTTTCTGGAGTCAGAGGTCAGTTAATTGATTTAGTGCATGATTGAATTAGCAAAATTATTCAGTGTAATAACTTCTCAGATCCTAGTGCGTATATTTCACCAGCACAGTTGAATGGCAAAGGCCCTAAATGACTCATCTGATAAGTATCAGAATTTAGGTTACAAACTGGCTTGGACTTATTAGGAAGCTGTGTCTCTTGGTAAATGATTACTTTGAAGCTAAAATCAATCTAGTTCAACGAACATATATTATTTGTATAACACTGTGCTGCAAGTTGTGAGGGAAATAAAAATGAATCAGAAAAAATAACCCTACCTTTAAAAAACTAATAGTCTTTTCTCTATTAACAAATATGTTAAATGTAAACAATATACCTTATTTTGTTTGATATTTTAAATACAAGTATATAAAAAACACAAAGAGTTCAAGAAGCTATCATAGGAAGTGATTAATTACTATTAGAGAGGATTAGGTAGATATTTCATTTGTAAAAGAAAATGCACTGTATAAAAAAGCTAGGATAATGAGGAGCTAATGATCCCAGTGTCCCAAGACAGATAGATATACAAGTTGTACTGAAGGCTAATTCGGTTATTCCATTGTCCTTAAAAAGAAAGCATGATAGTGTTTAGTTAAATTATTCATTCAATGGATTCAAGTTCACCCTTTCTTTTAGTGGATAATTTTTAAAAATACTTTGAAACCAGCAGCATTTGCATTTCCTGTGTCTGTATACAGTGGGGTTCAAAAGAGAAACAAACTCGGCCCCGACCAAAGTGGCTAGTTTTCAGTAGTACTTACATCTCTCCAAGGACACTGGCTTGGTTTACACTGACAAGAAACTAGGTAGCCATATCGACAAATGTTTACAGCATGCAAAGTGATCAGAACGAAAAGCAAAATCACATGATACATCATAATTTCAACTATTTTTAAAATAGAATATAAACAAACTGGGAACACAGATGAAAAGAAACAGTTGTAATTCAAAGATGAGAATGATTTTTTTCCTTTTTGAAAAAAATTTCTTTAATATCATTAGGGCTTTTAACAGTAGAAAGTAAATGAATTAGCAAATTAGAAAATCTGTTTCTGATTTCTCAGTTGTAATGCTTTCTAACTTAGAACCACTTACTAATGGATGAATTTTATAGGAATGGGTACACCATTGTCTTAAATATGAATAGAATTTTCAATCCAAATTACTATTAAAGATTAGGGAAAAAACAGTATGTTTCTATGTAGTTAGTGATTCAAACCACACACACACATGCATGCATTTATATACAAATCAAGACAAGTTGAAGTATAAAAGAGAAGCAAAAAGGAACAGAGGGAGGAAAGGGAAGATTGCTTCCATCTGTTGAGCACTGACAGTGTGACTTCAGGATGGACAGAAACAAGGCTGCTGTGCAGAGCTGCCGCCACCATGTGCCCCCGGGACTCCTTCGCCTTCAGCACTCAGGGTTGTCCGCCTCGGTGGTGCTCACACTGTAATACACAGTCTGGTGACGGCAACGCTATGCCCTCACTCAGCTCTGCGTCTTAAGAAGCAACACGTGCCCCTCCCAATGTGTATGAAAGTTTTGGTATAGAGTAACAATTGAGTATTTTTTAAATTTGATTGTCAGATTATGGTCTAAATTTTATTTTAAGCCCACTTTGATAATGGGGCAGCAAGTTTTCTTCATATATCTGTATAACTTCCAATTCAGTGGGTGTATTCAATTGTTCTGGGCTTTGCTTTTCTTATCTGGGAATTGAGGGGAATAAATCAGTGGAGCCCTAAGGTTCTTCCTGCTCAGCTATCCTGCATTTGTGATTGTCTCTAAGATATATCCTGACTTAAAAATTCTAGGAGTCTGTGCTCTGTTAGATCAGTAGCTATCCGAGACTGCTGGGTGGGGCCCAAGGGGTCGTGTGGAGGTGCCCCGGGGCTGCTGTGGTGTGGGGAACAAAGGAAGGGGGAGCCAGGCAGACTGCTTCAATCACAGCAGCTCGCTTTGATCTATTTTAGATATTGGTCTTCCCAAGTAAGATTTTGTTTGAAGAGAGGTTTTTATGATTTTTTCAAAAAAAGTTTTGAAAACCTCTGTACTAGATTTAAAAACTTCTTTAAAAATTGTATAAAAATATGTTGATGGTGATTATGACTTCTAAACAAATCATATCTAGAATGAAGAAATAAATTGCTATGTAATGAACAGTCCATCTAAAATATTTTATGATAGCAATTTGCAGTTGTCTTGAAATGAATGTAATTTTAATCACTGCACAGCTACTCATTAAGCTGACAGACATGTCAGGAAGAGACTACACAGTTGGGAGTATTTTTAATATTAATTTTAGGTACTGCACAGAGCAGCGACTCCCAACTGAGAATCTGGGTGAAGTTTCCACTACGCTGTAGTGATGAATGACTATGAGAATAGATGGCAGTTTTCTTTTTGGTGCAGTTTCTTCGCAAATGAAAAAGACTCATCAACTTTATGGTAGTTTCCACACTTTTAAAAAACTCCAAGTCTGTGACATTCAAAATGTCACAACTATTGCTCTACAGCACTTAGCACAGTGTGAGGCATTCAGGTGGTGCTCTATAAATGATTGTCTCATGGATAGGTGTCAAGAATACAGAGGTTGTGTTCCAGTAAATGAAGTTAGACATTTGGCAAGCATGGAAGCACCTAAAAGTCCTGTGTCTCATGAAAGGATTTTTTCACACTATCTTTATTTAAAAATTCAATCAAGCCCCATTGACTTCGATTTTAAAATTTTTAAAGAAGGAGCCAAAAATAAAATAACACCCAACTTCATTCTCTTTCTCTCTCTTTCTCCTGTCAGGCCCTTGAATACTACTACTTGGCCCCATGATATGTTGTCTATTTTCTGAAGGTTGTCCAGTAAGACTAACCATCCTATGTGATTTTGTCTCAGTTAAAACCATGTTGCAAGTTGGAAAAACTGACTTATGATTTGATTTTGTAATAGTGCCATTTGGTCATTTGCTCCTATGTCTCATAGTTTAGTCTGATCCTTTCCATAACACTTCAGTGAATGTATGGCATTCGTGTTCTCTTTCACTCACGTCTGCTTTTTTCATTTAGCTCATCTTGTTTAGTATCTTAAATCAACATCACAATGGTTGCTGCATATCTGAGAGTTTTTAGAAAACAATCCAGTCTCCTCAAAAGCTCCTTTTAAGTACTATAACACAAATTATTCAGTATCATATAGAGAGGATGTAAATATTGAGTAACAGGAGAATTTTGTCATTTAAAATCCATCTGCCCTCTATTTATATAGTTATTTAACAGACATATAATTCATACAAGAAAATTATATGTCTGTTAAAAAACGTGTTTGAGGGTTCCCAAGAGAGCCCTGTCTTGAGCTATAACATTCCTTTGAATGGCTTTCTTTTATTGGACATAGGCATAATCATGATAATGCACTTCTCTAACATCCCAAAGGATGACTCTCGGCAGGGCATCCCAGAAGCCTGAGAAGTCTCCGCCATGGAAACATCAAAGGAAACATCAGAGGAAACAAGTCACCCACATAAACATACTGCCTCTGGGGCAGAAGCCCATTGGGTACCCTCCATATTGGGTCTGTCACACCTGTACATAGGCATTCCTGCATGTGTGTGCATGTAGGCAGACAAACGTGTGTACCCTCCTGATTAGACACTATGTTAAGTAGAAGGTGTCTATGGAAATTGCTTTCTCTTCTCCACCCAAGATCCTCACCCAGGCCTTCCTCCATTACAGTGTGTATGGTTTGTGCTTTCTGATGATAGCCTTCTGAAACCATTTTGGTTTCTCTGTCTTAGTTTTTTGCTTTGTTTTGTTTGTTCTTGCTTGCTTGACTTTCACTCAGGAGCACTAACTAACCTGGAACCTGAGGCCCAGGGCCCACTGTGTCTTTCTTCCTCTAGGTACAACAGTGTTCAAGCTCTATGGACCTTTGATTCTTGCTTCTGTGTTCCTAAGCATGCCCAAATTCTATTATGCCCAGATTTTAACCAGTACAAAAAGTAAAAGGGAACACTAGGCTGATTCTCTAATCTGCCCCTTCTAGTAGGATCTGGTATATTGAAGTAGCATAAGAAATAAACTTCTACCTACAATATCTTCTGAGCTTAGTATATTTTCTATTTACTGACATAACAAACCACCCCAAATGCAGGGGCTTAAAATAATAATTTATTCTTCTCTCCCATGCACTGGTAGGTCAAGGCCTCAACTGGGCAGTACTTGCTTTGGACTCACATAGCTACAGTCAGTTGGTGGTTTGTGAGACAGGAGTCAGCTGAAGCTCCCTCCCTAATTCTTGGGCTAGAAAGGCTGGCTCAGCTGAGGCCTGGCCAGGCATCTCTCCCTAAAGCTTCTTCACATGGCTGGCTTTGGCCTCCTCACAGCATGAGGGTCTAAAGGCAGCTGGGCTTCTTCCATGGCAGCTGGTCCCCTCTAAAGTGGGCATTCTGAAAAGTTCAAGCAGAGGCTGAGAAGCTTCATGTGACCTAGCTTCAGAAGTCACATGGCACCACTTTCTCTTTGTTGTAATGATTAAACTAGTCATAGGCCAGCCCAGATTCAAATGGGAAGAGAAATGGACCTTCCTTTTCAAGGGCAGAATGGCCTGTGTATACAGCGGGGGGGAAAGTATTGATGGCTGTCATCTTAAAAGCAACTAACACATTATAATTTTTAGCAACTAAATCATAGACTGATGTTCACTTTAGTAAAAAAAAAAATCTTGTGTGAACTCATTTCCTGAAATGCATTTAGAATAAATACCTAGAAGCCCACACTTTGAAAAAGTATCAGCTGCTCCTCTGAACACAATTTGGGAATAAAGGATTTACTTGGCGGCTGTAGAATGACTGCATTAAAGTAGGATCCAACTTGCTTTAGAACTATTAGGTCTTAGAGAAGAATAGACTACTGGCTTATCAGTAGCTTTCACATAAGGCAAACAGATATATTTTAGCAAAGATATCTTCATTCTGGTTAAACCCAAGATGGTTTAATTTCAGCCGGGTACACAGTGAAAACTCATAAAAGCATATTGCTTGACACATGGTAAATACACAATAAAAATTAGCTCTAAGTATTCAGTTAAATAGTAGAGAATCATAGTCTTAGCAGGAACAGTACCTAGCGATGCATTAGTAAGACAGCTTTATGTTATAAGCAGGAGTCTGAGGTTCAGTAAAAGGAAGGTATCTACTCAAGGTCACACACCTTTTAGGAACAGAGCCAGATTGGAGTTCACCTGGACTCAAATCCTCTCACTTAGGACAGGAAAAATCACATCTCAAATTGCTTAATGACCTGGGAGTTTTACCTCAAAATGAATGCCATTATATTTCAGCTGGAGTTTTGCTGAATTCTGCAGAGAACAGCTTGATCCCAATTAATAAGTGTTAGCATATCTTAAGTCTTTCATATCTGCCAGGTGGATGCAAATACAGATAATTTGCCCTGACCTTGAGTAGCCTATGCGGTTTGCCCAGTTACAGATGTTGCAGAAAGTTGTGCTGGGATTTAATTAAATTTGGCATAAAACCAGCAAGAACCATTATGTGTCAGATGTAAGTGATGGATTTGCAAGAAATCTTGCTTAATATAAGCACGTAAATATTAAATCCCTCTTTGGGAAATTAAAAATTCAATTTGACATATTCCTACACAATAGGTTGTTTGAAACCTGTGTCAGCTAAAGCTGAAAACAACAGATATGTATGTATGTGTGATGTAAAAGTCTAAATTAATCTTTTTTTTTTTAAATAAGCATTTAATGAGCTCTTAACCCTAGTACCTGTGCTAGGTACTAGGGTTAAGTAATGAAACATAAAATGACTCCCTTTAAAGAATTTACAACTAATTAAAGAATTTCAGGGGAAACGGGGAAGGGTTTACAGGGACAAAGTTAAAAGATACATGGATAAAAACTAGGGGGAGGGTGGTAATGGGAGGGAAGTTGAAAGGGGGTGGGTGGGTTTGATTGCGAGTAAAGGGGAGAAAACTGTACTTGAACAATCATTGAAATAAAATTGGAAAAAAAAACTGCTGTCTCTGTAACCACATTTTGAAAACCACTGTTCTAATAAATACTATGACTCTTCAAAAAAAAAAAAAGAATTTACAACTAAGTATAGTAGTGAAGACCAGCACATATAAATATTCAGATACCAAGAAGTAAGCAATTATTAAACTATGTCTAAAAAGGCAAGAGTTAAAAAAATAATAATTTTTTAGGTTTATTATTGACAGAAAATATTTCATGGCAGTGTAACTGAACACAGGTCCAGCTGCCTGCCACTACAGAAATCAATACTCGAGAGGCAGGTGCTGATGTAAAGGAAAGCTGTTTCTGGCAGGTGCCGACCATCTGGAAGGTGGGGAACTCAGGTCTCAGAGCCCATCTCCACATCTCAGTGGAGGCAGAGATTTTTATAAAGAGGGAAACAGAACAAAGAGATCAAGGGAGGGAGTTGAAAAGTTCTCTACATGTAGACTAGCACAGTCCCTTCCCATAGGGCAAGTGATGGTCCAGTGTGTGTCATCCTGGTTTAGTTATCCGCGCTCCACATCACCCTGACTCCATGGTTGAAGGTCAGAAAATGTCCGGGAGCCTGGATGCCTGAAGTTCAGAGTCTACATCTTTTGAAGTTATCTTTTGGATCCTTTTACAAACATGCTGTTTATCTGCAGGCTACATATTAGTCAGAGTCAGCACTTACAGACACAACATCAAAAGAATGGTGGGGTGGGTTACAATTTCCCATTACAATTTTCCACTGTTACAGAAGGAATGCAGCTTGAGATGGATTTTTAATGATAAATAGGATTTGAACATGAAGAAGGAAGGCATAGATAATACGAGGGCATTTTTCATGAGGAACCAAGGACAAAATGAAAATTTATCCATAATCCAGCCTTAAAGCCCTACTGTTACCAAAAATAAATGAGTAAATAAGTTATTTCTTAACCTGGGATATATATGAAAAGGCAAAGGAAAGAGTGGAAAAAATCACCAAATGCAGCATATGATATTAGAATGCTAAATTCACCTGCATTTCAGACATTCACCCTGCCTCCAGAAAGTTAGACAAATGTTAGCATCATTCATAAGTTTAGCATGTCAGTCACTAAATATTGTGCATTAACCATGGTCAAGTAATTCATATCTTTTATCCGTAGACTTACTGATTCTACAGTTGGCTTCCAAATGACAATATATTCCAATTCATATATGGAACATGAAAAGAGTTTCCATCATTCTTCAAGTGGCATTTTCAGTGGCATTGAAATTGATCCACACATCAGCTTCATGTGCCTATCATAGGAAGCCCATCAGTTTCCTTGTGTACCTTTTCTTATTGAGGCAAGATCCATTTTAGAAAGTGATGCTTCACACAAGGCTCCATGTACATAGTTAACGTCCCCTCACCAAATCTTCAATTGTTGGAGAGAGAGGCAACAAGAAAGAGGGCTGTCAAACATGACAGGGACAACAGTGTGGCAATTGCAGGGTAAGGGCAGGGGGTGGAGGCAGAAGAGAGTATGACAGAACTATATGGTCATGAAAAAAAATCAAAATTAAAAATTAAAAAACAATCTACAGGAGAGCAAAACAGAAACCAACCATAAAGCTGCCACCTCAACCTCTCTTTATCTTCTCTCATTGCCTTTTAATGCCTGTCCATATACATTTACAATATGTTCATAGTATTAACCCAATTTTATTCATTTTTATTTTATATTACATCACTAAACTCTTTTATAGTTGCTACACAGACATCTATAATTACTAGTTTTCTGGTTGCATTAGTCACTTTCTCAATTTTCTCATAGTATGGTATTCTCATCTCCATTATCACACTTACCATATTCTATAATGCTTTCTTTTCCCCATGCTAGGCTATTTCTACCAAGAGACAGTTTTCTTTGCCTTGGCTCTAGCAATTTTCAGAAGGTATGGCACATAGATTCAATAAATAATTATTGAGGAAATTAATGACAATGCATGTATTATTTTGAGTCATTATATCGTAACTTATGTAGCTGTTGTTTCTATGGCTGAGATTTAAAATCTTTCCTATTCTTTCCCCTATCTCTGTCACTTTTGGGGATTAGTATTCAAATTTAAGAATATAAGGATTTGAGAGAGTATATTAAAAAGTATAGTCAGTAGTATGTTAGGGCAAAAGACTGGAAGGGTGTTTTCGGTCAAAATTCATCAAACTGACAGTGATTTCTTTGGGGCCACAGAAAACTGCATTATCGTTTTGTTGAGATAGTTTTGTCAGTATCTCAACAAAAGCAGAAGAGTAATAGAAATCAGTCTGAATACCCACATGGGAGTTTCCTATAATCAGGGTGTGGGGTTAGTTGGGGATAGCTGTGAAAATGAATGTATGATTTTGATGACACCTGAAATCTTTTAGAAATTGACAACCAGGTAAAAGAAACTAGGGAACAAAGACACTTTTTTAAAAATGGAGGACAGCTTAGCCTACTAGTGGCAGGATCTGAGACATAATATTGGGATATGATTGACCATTCCCCACAAAATAATGCTAATACATATTGGGACTTCTTTTGACATAAAATAATATTTCTCAATTTTTGTCTTCAAAAATGATCTACTGTCCCTAGGAGTCCTCTGAGGTGAGAGAGACAGCCAGTGGTAAAGTCTTCCAAGTGCAAAGTTTATGTACATATATAAACACACATATACATATACACACACATACATACACACACACACACATACATACACACATACATACACTAGGTTTGCACAGTCAGTACTTTAGTTGTGGTCTCATGTGTTCACAGTTGCCCTTCATGTTGTCTGCTTCTCCCTTTCTGTCTGCATCCCTTTCAATGGCTTCCAACTCCGATGTTCTAAAAATAGGGCTGCTCTGACACCTGGCACCTGCCCGGCCTTCAGAGAATTGTGCTAATGATGGTTGCAGGTGAGAAGAGTGCAAGTGGAGCTCTGAACTGCCTTTGTGTTGATTTATCACCTGAGCACAGATCTTGAGGACTTACAGAGTAATCTTAGAGGTCACCTGGTCCATTTGTTTGCTCTGAGGAAAAAGACCAAAACCACAAGTGAATCATCCTGGAGAGGAAAATTACCCTCTCTCTAAGTTCTTTAGAGAAAGCTATAGACATGCTCAATAATTTACTTCAATGCAGAGAGACCCTTCTTTACATGTATTTGTTTATTTATTGTGCTTCACCAAATCCCTTATGTAGTGGTGTACCTGAATATAAGTACTCTGAGAAAGAAAAACTGAGAATAACCACTGGGGTTTGTATTATTTTTCCTTGATTTTTGATGTTTTGTTTGCTCTTCTGTGTAGTGTGAGGTTTACCTGTGATGGCCCTGACCTACTCAACTGTGTTTAGTAGGAAATAGACTGAGAGAGGCTGCTCACCCCATTCAAAGTGGCTCTTCATGCCAGTGGTCCTGAAGTCCTTGGCTTCTTTAAGCAAAGCAAGATGAGTTCTCTATCTTTAGACACAGTAGGGAAAATGAATGCCAGTAACAGAGTTAGTGTGTAAGGCTTGTTTCAATGACACCCCAAACATCTTATTCCTATAGGAAGCAAAGCACTGAATTCCTCCTTGTTAGAATGATGTGGTATATCAGACTCTGTGTCATACACACCTGGGTTTAATCCTGGCTCCTCTACATATTAGCCTGTAGTATTCATCAGCTAACTGTAACACTAAATGCTTTAATTTCTTCATCTGTGAAATGGGGATGGCATTCCTTCTCATAGGACTATTATAAAGATTCATTGTGAGAATAGATATAAAGCTTAAAATAGTCCCTGGAACATAGTAAATTTAGTTATGAATTTACTGTAAATAGATGTCGTTGCTTCAGATTCTTTTAATTGGCACACACACACACATTGAAAACTTCAGTAGATGAAGATCTCTACTGAGGTCAGAGTAATAAGGAGATTGATCCCATTAGTGTGGTGCTTTGCAGAGTCACTAAAGCCCAATGACATTTATGAAATATATCTAATGTGCTGAGAAATATAGGCCATCATGTCTTCCACCTACATTTACATGAGGGACATTGTATTTCTGCTATCATCTAATATGAACAAATATTAACCAGTCAAAAAGTAGTAGAGACAAAGGGACAATAGATGTAACTCCTGCCTTCTAAGAATGTATCTTCTATTAGGTTCAGTCATGTAGAATTGCTATTTTTATAGATTAAAAATGGTAGGGAGGAATCCAAGATGGTGGAGGAGTAAGTGGAAGCTACACTAACCCCCTCCCAGGGCCAATTGGGAATTAAAACTAAATTATATAGAAAGCAATAACCAACTGAACACTAGCTAGAGAGAAACCTTATAACCAAGTACAGACAGAAGAAACCACTTCACAACAACAAGACTGTTAGGAAGTATGGAGGAGGCATGAGAGGGCTGGTTGGGTTCCCCTGGACAGCAGCTGAAGTTCTGGAGGGATATTTCAGCAGCTGAGGGCTTCCCCCTGAGACGTGTGGGGTCTAAACCACAAGCTGGGCTCCCAACTCTATAGCACTAGAGCCAAAAAGAAACCCAGGTAACCCCCAGCTATGAAAAACAGCAGGGGTTCTGTCTGCCAGAGAGAGATAGCTGGGGAGTCAGAGAGCCTTTTAAAGAGCCAACATGCAAAATTTCATTTGCAGCCACTTACCCTGGACTCCAGCAGAGGGAGGGCAGAGTAGACTAGACACACTTGAGAAGAATCTGTGAGAAGAAAACTGAAGGATCCTTGTGCTGAGTTATTCCCAATACTGCAGAAACCATCTTTGTTAGGAAGAGCACTCCTCACCAAGTGGCATCAGCCTGAGGGAAAGCAATAGCCCCACCTACAGGAATTACTCTGCCCCAGCCTATGGAGCTTAAGAAGGGCTGCTAATCACAGCTTAAGGCTATATCATTGTTTCATTTAACAACTAAAGAAGAAAAGACAAAGAAGCAGCCAAAATGGGAAGACAAAGAAACAGACCCCAAATGAAAGCACAAGAGAATTCTCCAGAAGAACTAGATGAAATGGAGGTAAACAAAGAGAGAGACAGACAGAGAATTACTTATCATCATTATCATCATTACTCTAAATTCTCTGTCTGACAAATACAGAGAATTTAGAGTAATGATGATAAGGATACTCAACAGAATGAAAAAATACATAAAAACCATAAAAAAAGAGCAGTCAAAAATAAATAATTCAATATCTGAAACAAATAATACACTGGAAAGAATAAACAGTAGGTTAGATGAAGCAGAGGATTGAAATCAGTGATTTAGAAGACAAGGTAGATAAAAACACTCAGGCAGAGCTGAAAAAAAGGAATTTAAAAAAATGAGGAGAACTTAAATATTTTGGACAACATGAAGCATAACAACATCTACATCATGGGAATACCAGACAGAGAAGAGAGTGAGCAAGGGATTGAGAACTTATTTGGAGAAATAATGACTAAAAACTTCCCAAAGACACACAAGTTGAGGAAGCTCAGAGTCCCAAACAAGTTGGACCCAAACAGACCTACACTGAGACACATCATAATTAAAATGACAAGGCTTAAAGACAAGGAAAGAATCCTATGAGCTGCAAGAGAAAAGCAGGTAGTTACCTACAAGGGACCACCAAGTAGACTGGCATCTGATTTCTCAACAGAAACATTTCAGGTCAGAAAGGAGTAGCATGAAATATGCAAGGTAATAAAAAGTAAGGACTTAGGACCAAGACTAAGTTACCCAGCAAGGCTATCATTTAAAATCGAAGGAGGAATAAGGAGCTTTACAGACAAATAAGAGCTAATGGAGTTTGTTAATACCAGATCAGTACTGCAACAAATATTAAAGGGCTTGCTTTAAGAAGAAGAAAAAGGAAAGAAAATTAAAAAGGAAAATAGTATAACAATAAAATGGTATATCTATCTAAATATGTGTCTATCAATAATCACCTTAAATATAAATGGTTTAAATGCTCCAACTAAGAGACATAGAGTAGCTGAATGGATAAGAAAAGAAGACCCATGTGTACACTGCCTCCAAGAGACCCATCTCAAATTGAAACACAGATTAAAAGTAAAGGGATGGTGAAAGATATTTCATGAAAATGGAAGGGGAGAAAACCTGGGGTAGCAGTACTTATATCTGACAAAATAGACTTAAAACCAAGGCTACAGTAAAAGACAAAGAATGACACTACATAATGATAAAGGGAATAATCCACCAAGAGGATCTAGCCATAGTACACATTTATGCACCCAACATAGGAGCTCCAAATAAGTGAAGCAAATCTTGATGTAACTAAAGGGAGAGATCAACAGAAATACAGTCATGGTCAGGGATTTTAACACCCCATTGACTTCAATGAATAGATCTTCCAGAACACTACAGCCACTGTAGAGGGCAGTATGGAAATATCTCAAAAAAATAAAAATAAAAATGTATCTGCCTACTGACCCAGCCATACCTCTTCTGGGAATATATCTGAAGGAACCCAAAGCACTTATTTGAAAGAACATAAACATCCCTAAGTTCATTGCAGCATTATCTACAATCGCCAAGATATGGAAGCAGCCCAAGTGTTCACCAGTAGATGAGTGGATAAAACAACTATGGGACATTTACACAGTGGAATACTACTTGGCCATAAAAAGGAAGAAAAATTTTCCCTGATAGAATGGGTGGACTTGGAAAACATTATGCTAAGTGAAATAAGCCAGTCAAAGAAAGACAAATACCATACGATTTTACTCATGTAGAATCTAATGAAAAAGCTGAACAGGAAAATAGAAATAGACTCATAGATAGAGAGTAGGATGACAGCTAGTGGGGGGAAGGGTAGAAAGTGGAGAGATTGAGCAAAAAGAAAAAAGGACTCATGGACGTGTACAACAGTGTGGTGATTGCTGGGGGGAGGTGGTATAAGTGGGCTAAATGGTAATGGGAAAAGAATATAATAAAGATTAAGTTAAAAATAAAATAAAATGGTAGAATATTAATGATTTCATAAGATTCAACCTAATTATTGGACAATGGATATGATGGATAAGAGTGGAAAAAAACATGTGCTATTTGTTAAATGAGAGTTACTCTTTTATTCAAGCGAGTGACTACTTAACACATGCTGTATCTATAGAGGTAGATTTATAGAGACATGAGGATTATGAGGTCTCTAAAGATATGACTCCTTATTCCTCCTCTCTTCTCTTCTGTTTTATTCTACTGAGTTTTTCTAACATTGGTAGCAACATAGAAACAACATTTAAGAGGAAAACAAAATCATAAAACCTGGTTTCAAATTCTGACTCCACCGCTTTCTTGTATGAACTTGGTCAAATGAATGTTCCAGGTCTCTAGTTACTTATCTAGCCTAAATGAGAAAGATGTCAGTCTTACTGGGGTTAAGCTAAAGAAGACAATGTATATGAAACTGTGCAGCACACTGACCTATAGTTTTCTGTGTCTTTTTGTTGTGGTCATGGATCTTTAGTTTCACATCATAATAATGCCACACATAATAATGAGATAATTGCCGAATAAATGATGATGGTGCTGGCCTTCTGGAAGGACCTCATGTCTGCCCAAAATATTTCAGCATTTCATTACCCAATGCCTGCCAGAACCTTCTGCTCATGTATAATTTTTTTCTATGTCTCCTGTACAGACACACACACACACACACACACACACACACACACACACAGTTCAGGCTGTCATTCATTCAACAAGTACTTATGGAAAACACACTATATACTTTAAAGATGAATCGATGGACAGAATAAAGTCCTCACTGATATAAGGCCAACATAAAAATGTTAAGGCACCTACTGTTTTTCCCTCTTCTTCTCATATACAGCCAAGCCAAGACACTGTAGTTGGATCCTAGAAGTTCTTCACTTGAACACTGGCCTGAACAATCAGCTGTGTATATTTTGGTACATTACACAGCTGTGTATATTTGGTACTATACATAAAGTCCTCATATTAATGAGGATTTTATTCTACATATTCAACATATTCTGTTGGGAACTAGGCAATCAAAAATGAGCAAACAAACATATAATACAATCTTAGGGCCTAAGAAAGGCTTGGAAAAATGTTAAATTGGGGATGAGTGAAATAATAAAGGGCCCTTAGTGGGAGTCCTGAACTTCGTGATGAATATGCCATGTAAAGATCTGGGAACAAGCTTCCTTGATAGCAAGAAGAGAGATTTTAAATGTTTCTGTGTGGCAAGGATCTGACTATTTTTTAAAACATCAATAAAGTTAGCTTATCTATAGAAGAAGAAATAAAGGAAGAGGATAGGAAGATGACCATATCAGTCTTGTAATCCTAGTTTTAAAAAAATGTAAGAGTTTCTTATGTGTACTTGGAAATAATAAGAGTAAAGAGTTGGGGAAGGGAGACCTAATTGCTCTGGATGTTGCATGAAAATTAGAAGGGCCAGCGAGGGAGCAACTATACAGAAAGGAGATGAGGAGGCCACTGTGGTCACCTAGGTAAGAGGTAATTGTGGCTTGAAGTAGGGTGGTAGAAGTAGGAGTATTGAAAAATAATATATGATGGGGGACATCAAAATAGGGAGTTTATTTATAAAGAATGTTTATTCATTCTTCTATGTTTAAACTTCAATCACCTGTGAAGTATTCTCCATTTGATGCAATACACCTACTGAGACATATTTTTCCACTGCTCAAACAGTTTTTGAACCCATCAATTTTGATGTCTTTTAGTGCATCTCTGGTTTTTTGTGTCATCTCTTAAACATCAGCAAAATGTTTCCTTTGGGGGGCTTTTTTCATCCAGGGAAATAAAAACAAATCTGCTCAGGGTGAGGTCAGATGAACAAGGAGGGTGGGGCATGGGAGTCATGCATTTTTGGTCAAAAACTGTTGAGCACTCAACCCAGTGTAGACAGGTGTGATCAAAAGTCACCCATCATGAAATGGGCAAACGCATTGAGTCTCAAAAAAATAATTTGCTGAAGCTGAATGTAGCCTTTCACAACAGCACCAGTTGGTCCACTGATACAGATGGATTCCTAGAACACTCACTTGGCAAGGGATGCTTGTACTACAAGGGACCTGCCCTCCAGAAGATAATTTCATGTTTTGGGGGTCCCTCTTTGTATGTATATGTGTGTATATATATATATTTTTTTTTAAGAAACAGCAGTTAATCCCACTGCTGATAAATTAGATGTAGGGGTGTGAGAAAGAGAGTAATCTCTGCCCTTTGCCTCAGTGCTTCTTTCTCTCTGTCTCTCTCTCATTACCTCTTTCCCACCTTTCCTTTCTTTTCCTTTCTCTCCTTTCCCTCCCTCCCAATCTTAATTTCTTTTCTTTTCTCTCTCTCCTTCCTTCTTTACTCCTCCCTCCCCCCTCCCTCCCTTTCTTCCTTCCTTCCCTCCTTTTTCTTTTCTAGAGGATATACTGAAGATAGCACATGGTGGAGGGTCATAAGGGTCACAAGGAGATGACAGCAAGCTATTTTCTGTCTTGTCTGTCTCCTCTTGTTTCCTCTATCCCTTTTCAGAATCCATTGCAAACCAAAGCTTGTACATAGTAATTCTGCCAAACCAGGTACCTCAGTGTCTCACCATCTATCAGTTAGCAAAATACTTACCTCTAAAGAGAATTTGCTTTTTAAGAAGCATCCCTGATAGTAACATTGTCTCTTTCTTATAAATATGGTTTTTGAAAGTTCCCCAGTGGAAAGAAGTTTCTCAAGCTAAAGAAGGAATTAAGAATCCTCAGTTCCAGTCAGTCAGAATGACTAAAGAACATGTTCAGTTTGATGTTTACCATCAGTCCCTCACCATGGCAATTCTTACCTCACTTCTATCTAATTGCACTTGCTATCTTATCTCCTGCTCTGCTTACTGGAATATTCAGGAAGGTAATGGAAAATTACAAAGAGATTTTGCATATGCAGACTATTTTCTCTCAACCAATAGAATAATAGTAAAATAATAAAAATCATAATAGTGATAACAATAAACACCAATTGAGCATTATAAATATTTTCCACCTATAAAAATTTACCACCTTGGTGGTAAACTTTTTCTCATGTTTTGTGAATTAACACCAGTAATACTCCTGAGAGTTGGGTATTATCATCCTCAATTTACAGATGAGGAAACAAAGACTCAGGACTTTGGTATCATTAATGTACCAAAATATACACAGCTGATTGTTCAGGCCAGTGTTCAAGTGAAGAACTTCTAGGATCCAACTACAGTGTCTTGGCTTGGCTGTATATGAGAAGAAGAGGGAAAAATAGTAGGTGCCTTAACATTTTTATGTTGGCTCTATACTGTGAACTGCTTGCCTGATGCCTTGTTATAGACATGCTAAATTTTTTAAAGGAGGGAAATAGAATCATGTATATTTATTTTTTCAGATTTATTGAGGAATTGGTATACAGAAAACTGCACACAATTAATGTACACAAGTTGTTGCATTTGAACATATGTATATACTCATGTTATCATTACTACAATCCAGGTGATAAACATTTTCATCACCTCCAAAAGTTTTTTTTCTGTCCTTTTATGTTTTTGTTTTGTTTTGTGGTAAGAACACTTAACATGGAATATACCTGGGTAACAAATGTTGATGTATACAATAGCTTTTGTTAATGATAGGCACTGTCTTATAGAGCAGATCTCTACAATTTATTTATCCTGTGTAACTGTAAATTTTGAAATGCTATTTTGACTAACTAAAATGATCACACTTTCATATCAAAGCAGATTCAGAACCAAAAAGAAGTGGGAGAAAAAATAAGTACATGTTATATAGACATGATGCACATGGCTGATGTGTTATGACACTCATCTTGAGGAATGAGGAGCTCCTGGTAGGCCCGCCCTCCCTCCTCATTCAAAAAGAAGGGTGTCACAACAGTTCTGTTGTCTCATTTCCATGTATTTACCTCACATCTAAACTGTCAACTAAAATAGTTCAGAGAGCTGGCACACATGTGCCCAATTTCTTTTTTAAACAGAAATGCTTACTTCAGTCTAACATCTTCCCCTTCAAACACCATTGTTTATGGCTGTTATTTTGTAATTTAATACTCCGTTCTCTTTTCTTCCCCAACTGTGATAATTACAATTTGAACAAGTCATTTGTTTATTTTTTAATTTTATTTATTGACTTTAGAGAGAGAGAGGATTGGGGGAGGAGCGACAGAAACGCCAATCCGTTCTTCCACTTATTTATGCATCCATTGGTTGATTATTCTATGTGCCTTGATTGACGATCAAACCTTAAGCTTGGCATATTGGGATGATGCTCCAACCAACTGAGCTACCCAGCCAGGGCCTGAACAAGTCATTTAAACTAAGTCTTTCCTCATTTGCAAAATGGGAATACCACTAATATCACCACATCGGGTGTTGTAAAGATTTTTTAAAAGAGGATGAATATAAACTAGTAGATCTCAGTAAAGGCCAATCTTCTCACTCAACTCTGCTTCTAGAATGTAAAAGTTTAAGGGATAAGAGCTAGCTATGATGTCTACTTCAGAGCTAGAAGCACAGAAATCAGATCAAACATCATGCTGACTTTGTCACTGCCCTAGAATAGAGCACCATCTTCTCAGTCCAGATAGAATAATGCTCTTTCTGTGTCCCAGATCTTAACCCAGAGCCCAAAGATCAGGCTAGTTTCAACCACCAGGTGGTATAATAAAGAAATGATAGACCTGATAGACTATAGGTATGTTTCTCTTCTAACATAGAGTTTTGAAGGGAGTTTTAAAGTAGCTAGTTACATTTAACAACACACATGTTCAGGAGACCCATTCCATTTGTTGATCCCACTTTCCCTGATAGATATCAGCCACTTGTGCCATAGCTAATTAAGTGCTCACCTATTGGAGATGAATCGGAAAGGTCCACACACAAACTTCTACAGCTAATGAGATGAAGCCATGGTGGTTGTAAGGCTCACAGACCTGTGACACTCACAGACCACTTTCAGAGTGATATTGTGCTTAAATGATCACATTCCTAGCAACCAAGAATATTTAAAAACAACTCAAACTATTATTCAGTATTGTGAAAGGGACAGGATATACCCAGCAATAAATTTTAAAGTCCCTTTTTGGGTTCTTTCCAATTCACTGCTCCACACAATGCAACTCCCTTCTCAAGCCCGTGAAAACTCCACAAAGCCCTGTTCTTGCCTCTTCCTCATTGCCCTCGAGCCTGCCCTCAGTGCACAGCTCAGGGACTGTCCGATACTATACCCCTGTAGACAGGAAGCAGTGGAAGACTCTGATGTAGACCTTGCCAGAAATTTTTAGTTGGTAAACAGAGAAAATAATCTGGGAAAATTAAAAATTTAATCACTTATAACTCTTTATAAATTGGATAAAAACCCTATGTAAGATATATATTTGCAAAAATATAGCCAGTCTGTGGCTTATCTTTTTTTAAAAATTATATCTTTCAAAGAGCAATCATTCGTTATCTTGGAGGAAAAAAGTGATATGACAGTATCAAGTAAAGCCTGGCTGAATGTGAGAAAAATTAATCACTTACATCTTGACATATTGTAACCAAACTTAAATAACTGCAACAAACTGTGCTGTAATTTGCAAAATGAATATTCAGATCTACCTGTGGAGAGCACTGAATTGGAAATCTGAAATTTTCTTCCCAATCTTTCTGTGGCACCAATCAGCTGCATGAACTTTGAAAGGGACCTCACCTCTCCGATTCTTCAGTTGGTTCCTTTCAATGACATGGAACCCATGGCTTATCTCAGTGAGATGGAATGACTGATAGAAGATCACATGGCTAGTGGGTGAGCAGGAGAACAAGAATGAAGGAAAGAGCCCTGTCTGTATGTGTTTTTGTATCTATTGTGCCTGGCTGACAGGGCTGGGCACAGAGTAAGCATTCAATGGCTTTTGGAAGGACGGAAGATTTCCACCTGAGTTTTCTGAGTCCGGAGCCAATGCCCTGTGGTCGATCCCACTTGGTATCTCAGTTATTCACTTTGCCTCTTTTCTGTTAAAATACTACGTCAAATGATTGACAAGCACATCTAGTTTGTGCACTTACTACCAGTTTAATTGTTTTGGTGGTGATAATAGCTCTATTATTAAACACTTTTTGAGTTAGTGCTTAGATTTATAGGACTTCTCGCTTGTGTGCACTTTCCATAACTCAACTGCAGAATTTGCTCCCATTCCTCTGAAATTAATCCCCCATTGTCTCTGAGACATGTAAGGATGTATTAATTATTTGTCTCCTGGTTTATGAAGATATTTCAAGGACTGCTTGTGTGTATTTAATTAGAAATTGTTATTTTTAAGTGTTCCATGTTCTCCTGTGTCTGGTTCATTGTGGGGTGGACTCAGGCAGCAGAGGAGAACGAAATGGGAAAGGCAGTTCCTGTGTGGTGCGTCCGCAGCTGATGCTGACACTCATACAGCACTTGACAGTTTACAAAACTTCTGTTTTCTGTCCACTCTTCTCAGCTAGCAGAAGGGGTTGGTGTTATTGTATTATAAACCACGGTTTACAGATAGGAAGAGAGGCTGAGCTTCATTTAAGTGACCTGTCCAAGATCACAAAGCTGAGACTGTGATTCACACCTAGGTTCTCTGTTCTCAGGACAAATCTTGGGCAAGGATAGTAGAGTAGTTAAGGGTACATCCTCTTTACCCAGATTGCTCGGTATTAACATCTCAATTTTGCTCCTTATTATCTGTGTGATCTAAATAAGGAAAATCACTTCACTGGTTTATGCCTCAGTTTTCTATTCTCAAAATGGGAAGAAAAGAACACCTACTGCATTGGGTTGTTAGGGGAATAGAGTTAATGCATATAATGTTCTCAGGTCGGCACTGGCACGGAGGAAGCCCTTAATAAGTGTTAATGTGTCTGTCTGTGTGCACACATGTGTCTGTGTGTTAATTTGATTTGCATACCTGTGCAGGTTTTCACTAGACTGAACTGTTTCTCACATTTCTGGAAATCTCTCACATATTAGCTCCTGAAGTACATTTCATTTCCTTTATACAAAAGAGCTGATTCCTGTTGGTGGCCTGGTTATGACTTATGTGTAGTATATTTATGAGCAACTTGTTGAGTATACATCAGGCCATCCATTTGGGAACAGGGCCCCAGTGTATAGAAGCGGAACCAAGACAAAGTTCTGACCTCTAATACAATCTTCAATAAGTCACTTCTCAGATAAAATCCTGACACTCCAGGAACTGATTGCCACAGTGCCCCTGCAGCCCACATAACACAATACAAGCTGTAACTTAAAATTCCATGCAGGAAGGAAAAGTTACAGTTTTCACAGGGAGTCTGTAGATCAAACACAAGGCGAGAACTAAGTGTCTGCTCAGTGCATCAAGCAGGGAAGCGGGCAGTGTGGCTTTTGAGTTCTTTCCTAGTCAATTTTATTGATTAAACCTCAAACAATCTAACCTGGTGCATAGCACTTCGATGTCTGAAATTCACCTTTGAACAAAGTGAGGAGACTCAATCTAAACAGTCAGGGAGTAGAAATACTGTTTGAAACACTATTTTTGCCTTATATCCACCAAAAACCAAGTCTTAAAACTGAGTCTTAAAAGATTTTAGGGTCACATGTGCTAAATTCTTTTCTTGTCTCAGAGTTGCTGTGTTGACTTGCTGGCCCTTCCCTAATGTAGATGAACACAAAGCTCTGTTCTCTGAGCGAGGCAGAAGCAGCCGCTGCAGGCCCTCCTGGGTGGGTGGAGTCAGTTCCTAGACTTACTGGTCTGGATGTATATCCTTATCGGCCTCATGATTTATCCTTTCCCATCATTGTCATTCAAATAAGGCCATGTTACAAAACAAGCATGCCTCTGCATCTGGGAGAGTCTGGGATTGCAGAAATAACATGAACTTCATGGTCAGAGAAAACCAGGTCTATTTGAGTCCATATTTTGCTTTTTCTTGCCATTGTGATAAAGGACAAGTTACTTAGCCTCTCTGCCTCAATTTTCTTATCTGTAGGTGGAAATTAAAAATATGGCCATACAATGTTGTTAGAAGGCTTAGATGAGATAATAACATATGGGAAAGTGTTTGGGATAAATCAGGTACTTGAGTGTTCAGAGAAAGAGAAATAGAAGGTAGTAGAATTAACTGGATTTTAGAGAAAGAGGACTTCTGGAAAAATACAGAAGGGGGTCTGACTTGTTAATAAAATTTTAATTTGACTGAGATCAATGACAAGCTCCATGTGTTAACTACAAATACATACTCGTCAGGAGTCCCAGGGAAAATCTATCAGGGTTATTTCCTTTCATTAAAGAGCAATATAAATATTGATCAACTCTCCTAATTGACCCATGGTTTGCTTTCATACACTAAACTTATGTTCTGCACAGAGGGCACAAATCTTCCAATTACCTTTAGTTCGTAATTCATTATGTTACATTAGAAGCTAAACATGAACACAGGGTCCTCATCCAGAAAAAGTACCACTTAAAGAGCTCTTCCCTTATTGCCTTCTTGTGCCCCCATCTCAACCTGCCTGGTCCTCTTCTCAGATGATGTGTGTGGAGTGAAGGAGACATCCTCACCCACCCCAGGTAGGACAACCTCTTATATCTGAAATCAAAGAAACTGCATGGCAGAGCCAAGAAGCAGCCCCCTCACTCAAGACCATAAATAAATAGCATGCCAACTAATAAAAGAGGAATATTGGGCTGGATGACACAAGGAGAGTTGGAAAAATGCCAAGACAAACATCTGTTTCATAAGGATGGCTAAAGGCATGCTAATCATCTGCTAATGGTGGTCAAAACACTGAAAATATTCCATTTACAAGCAATGACAACACATTATGTCTTGGGTATTTAGAAGTAAATAAAAAACACATTAATTTATAATACTGGCTGCCCACAATCCAAGACACTGTGCCTCTAATGGCTATGTCTTGCTGTCTTTCTGGAAAGGCAGTTTGCTTTGATGAGATCAGATTTAACCATTGAATTGATTATTAATGAAAGAATTTCTTGCCTGTTCACTGCTGGAGAACTGAATGGCATCCTGAAAGTTGAGGGCATTACAGCTAGTCACACGTTTCTCCACCTCTCTTTCCGACTGGCTTCATTACTACACATTATTTTGTTTCTCCTGACTAAACAGGAATCCTTCCTTTGCACCTCTGCCTGTCAATATCAAGGCAAAAATTCTTGCCATCAAGTGAAGTACAAGCTAAAACACTCTGAATAGCTGATATTGGAAATAGGAATTACATTCTCCTGGCCCTGTTCCCTTCATATGTCAACATAGGACAGGACTGGAGTCCTGTCTCCTTATTCAGCGAACAATGATGACTACCTACATGAGGTGAAGTTTCTCCTGCGAAGAAGCATTCTTTTGTGGACATAAAACAACACTAGTTTTCACTGATTTTCATTTACATTAAGGGTTCTGTTTGCTTAATTCTAAGAAAGAGTTGGTTTTAGTTTTTTTCTTTTGTAAGCCTTTGTCTTTGATATGTGATAATAGGTGATTTCCACTTATTATAATGGAAAATCTGTCATTTTAGTATTGTTATAATTATCAAAGTAGATTACAGAATCAATTACTCTGCCAAATCTCGGTGGCTTTGCAGAAGCAAGCTAAAGGAAAAGTAAATGTAGGATCCTGCTTTATGTAAAGATCACATATTTTATTATACTTCTATTTTATTTTTCATTTTCAGTTGGGTAGATTACTAGCAGAAGGAGAATATAAAGCAATATAAAACAAAATTTACAATTTAAAAATGATTTAGTTGGTAAAATAATTTTAATATACAAGGTGGGCAAAAGTAGATTTACAGTTGTGAATACATGAAGCAGTTTATTCATGTACTATTATTTATTAATTATTGTATAATTTTCCAACAAACAACTGTAAACCTACTTTCCCTACCCCTTTATATATTTACCTATAAAGGCTTTAACCCCCAAATTAGAGTCTTTGAAAGAATCTAACTCTTTCCAATCATACAATAGCCCCTCCTTTATCCCAAGGGGATACATTTCAAGACCCCCAATGGGTTTCTGAAACCACAATTGTACCAAACCCTACGTATACTATGTTTCTTTTTCCTAGACACACATACCTTCTCACTTACAAGAGGCACTTCACGGCTTCTCTCTGGCATATCCAAATGGCCAGGATCACTACTCTTGTGCTTTGGGGCCATTATTCAGTAGAATAAGGGTGACCTGAGCACAAGCACTGTGATATCAGTACAGTAGATCTGATCACCCCGATAGCTATTAAGTGACACACAGGCAGAGAGTGTCTACAGTGTGGACATGCTGGACAAAGGGATGATTTATGTCTGGGCAGAATGGAGTGGTAGGGTGTGAGACTTCATGCTACTCAGAATAGAGCACACTTTAAAAATTATGAATTTTTTATTCCTTGAATTTTCCACTTAATATTTATGGACTGCTAGTTACCATGGGTAACTAAAACCTTAGGAAGAGAAACTGCAGATAAGGGGGACTAAAACAGAGAAAGTGATAACTCCAGGATCACTCAGTGAAATAGTGACCAAGAGTATACTAATCATAGGGACTTTCCACTTATTGCATTTTCTTTCCATACCTGTTACACTCATAGGAAACTGACACAAAAAATAGAGATCAGTAACTGAGAGACAGTAAAAGGGAAGTAAGGAAGGCAAATCCTGGCAGGAGAGATACCACTTACTTTGCATTGCTAATTGTTCTGATCCTGCTGAACCCACACACAGCCTCAGAAACCATCTCAACCCAGTGCTTCAGGCCATCATTCCCACGTAATAGAGTTATTGCACAATGTGAAGCATATTTCCTATTTCTGGTGTACAATTAAGTGCATGGAGTTTAAGATAACATTGATCAACATTTAGGTTCCACTTCCACCTCTTACTGGCTATGTGAACTTGAATGAGTGACTTAATTTCTGTATGCCTTGGGTTCCTCTATAAAATAGAAATAATGTTCATTTCTTCTTAGGGTTGTTAGATGATGTGTAAAGTTCTTAGTACATTATACAGCATATAGTAAGCTTTCAATCAATAGTATCAATTATTAGTCTGAAAGAATCAATCACTGTATTTGCCACTTTCCAACTTTGCAACATTAGATTTAGTAAAATATCTATGGGAGAGTTTTATAAAGCTTCCTGATGATCTTAGGCCTTGGTGCTAGATTCTATATTAAGGATCATTGTAAGTCAGTCTAAGAGAACTACACTTAGAAATAAAGTCTAGCTATTAATGACCTGCCTGTTCCCTTTTTAGTCACATGCTCAATGTCTCTCCAAAAGGTATCTGTTGCACTGAATTGTAGGCCAGCTAAAGATGGCTCATTGAGAGTCTAAAGAAGCCTGAAAAGTTTTTAGAAAATAGGACCAGATCAATGCCAAAGCTGAATATGGAGCTGAAGTGCTCTTACATCCCACCCCAGGAGCAAAGGGCACAAGGGACAAACAACGCCAAGTGTGGCCAGGTCTGAGGGGCTCTTTTATCGGGTGCTCTTTCCAGAGACACTAGACAGGAAGAGGGAACTAAAAGCAGTCAAGCACACACTCCACTGAACCAAAAATGATGTTTTCATCAAAGCCTACTGGGGCTTGTTTGCAGAGCCTGAATCTGGGGCAAACAGCTTGCCACAGCCATTAATGCCTAGTCTCAGCACTTATTTAACATGAGTCTATTTCTTTCCTATTAAAAATAAAAACAGTCTCAGTCACTCTTAGGCATGATTATTTTCTGGAAAGCATTGTGCTAATATGAGATTGTCGATTGTCAGAGAGTTGTATGCAGACTGACATATTCAGACTCCCATGTGACAGGGGGAGCAGTTCAGGAAATCATTTTAAATATTTTACTAACACAGTAGTAAAATATTTTTAAAATGTATAGTGATAGCACTGCTGTTTAGCATATATTCTTTTTATTTCCAATAAAACTTGTCTTCTGAGGATATACAGTCAAGAGCTCTCCCTAGAATATTATCATTTGTAATAGATGCTCCTGAATACTTTATGTTTATTTATACTAGTAGCTGGGGAGTCACAGTAACCTGAGGAACTGCAAAAACAAAAAATAAGTTTTGATTAAGGAGGTAAGGGTAAGCCCACAGAAGAATTGCTGGGTACCCTTGGAGTGCTCTGTCTGCTGAAGTAATAAATTAGTCATCCAGGAGGGCATGAATATTCCCAGAAGGTGAATCCTCCTGGCTGTCTGGGAGCTTTCACTCTCTGATACTTACCATTAGGAGTGACTGTGAAATGTCTCTCCCCCTCACCCCCGCCCCATCTTTGTTTCTATGGTGTGATCGTGAGTGTCTGTTCTCCTTTTTGGTCTTCCACTTTTTGAAAGAGAGAAAGCATTGAAAAAGTCCAAATTTTAGCATGATGCCCAGAGTGTATTTCCAAGAAAACTGCATAATTATTGAGAGATAGCATCTCATGAATTTTCAGGTGTTTGTTTCCGATTCATTTTTTTTAACATTTACATAAACAGTTGATTGGAACAGGGGTGTTTGTTGTTGCCTTAGTGAAATCTTCTCATGGGATTTCTCACAGAGATTTTATGGGTTTGGAACCAAACTTAGATATAAAAATACATACAGAAGTTTCTGCAACATATCATGGGAGCGGTCCAGCTAATGGCACATTCCTCCCACCAGGCTGACTCCCAGCCAAGCATTCACTCACCTGGGAGCTGGATAATGGGTACAACATTTAAATGTGCTCCTGCCTACAACTTAGGGACTCTCCATCCTACAGCTTAATCCCTTTTAAAAAAGAGGGTAAAATTTTCAACAGTCTCTTTTTAGAAGGGGGCAGGTGGCAGTGATAGTGCAGTGGATAGAAATCCAGGTGACAGAGCCAGACTAGCATGTCCATTGAGCACATTTCTTAGATGCTCTGGGATTCGGCTGTTGCACGTGTCAAACAGGGATAAATAGCCTGACCTCATTTGCAGAGTTGTGGGGACAAGTGAGAAGATACACAGGAAGAAGCCAGGACCATGTCTGGCATATAGATTACAACTCTTATTTTATTTTTAAGGGGTTTTCTTAGTTCATGCTGTTTGGTCTCAAAATTATTCTACAGAAAAACGAACTCTGGACCTGCTAAGTTGAAAGAAGTAGTTTAAGTTGTGATGTGACAATTCTGTTGCAAAGGGGAGAAGATACTGCTTCAAAACTGGAGAAGAATGTAATGTCTTGGGAGAATGCATCCACTTTTCTTTCCAGAAGGGCAACTTTTAGGTAAAGATGTTGAGGACAGTAGCCCCGGTAGTACTCGACCCCAGATGCCGGCTTCATCTACTGTAACAGAGGCTAAGCAAGGCAGGCTGTATTGTTATAATTCATTGCTCAAGCCATCGCTTCATTTACGACCCTCTTATGTTTGGGCAAGTTCATGCATGGCAATTTTACAGCCTGTTGAAAGGTAATCCATAATAATTCAGATAAAGCAAATGCTTTCCTTTTGGTAAGGGCATTGTAGATACATTTAAGTTGAATGTGCTCAGTTTTGTTGGAATAATAAACTCTTTCATAGTATTACAGATACTATAAAACCCATATACTTGTACAACCTGAATGGGATTAAAGACAGGCAATTAATCTCCTCTGCATTTCTGTATCAGGGAAATAGATTTTTAGACATAAGCATTGTATAATTTTTAAATAATTTAGAGATTCGTTTCCTATTTATTATATAAGAGATTTCTGTCTCAACTAAATTCAAAATGTTAAAATGTTGTAAATGTGTAATCAATCTATCAAAGCCAGATTTAATTACCTTTTACATCAATTTTGCACTTTACAAATGGTATCAGATCTAATCCCATTTGTCCCAGTGAGATAAATAGAACAGCCATTAATGTCCCTACTTGGTACATAAGAAAATGGAAGGAATGGAAACATGAAGGGTCTTACAGAGTTACCCAGGTTGTGGCAGGGCCAGGTTAGGACCCAGGTCACCTGTTGCAAAGTCCCAACAATATCCCACCAATATGTACAGGTTTTCCAAGTGATACATTCCACAGTAATGCCTTCCATCTCACTGCATATGGAGATGTTGCCTTTGTTCTATTAGCCCATTGAAGAGAGCAATTCAGGTCCCATCAAACCCGGAGCACAGTTAGAAACTGGACGTGGTGGAAATATTCACACCACAGATGTCAGCAATGGGCTAGGTGCTGCCTATGCTCCATCACGGCAACCAGCACAATGCAGATTCTGGAATCTACCACAGGGGTCTTGACTTGGCAGGTTTTATGCTGGGTTCTGATTTAATATGTTTTTGGTAAAACCCGTAGATTTGTATTTCATATATATATTTATATTTAATAAATGAAATAAGTAAAATATAAATTTATTTAATTTATAACATATCATTAATTTCAATGTTTAAAAAAATTTGGAATTGTATATCATTCAAAATTTAAAAGGCACAAGAGTAGATAAAATAAACATTTTCTGACCCAGCCCTGCCTCGCATCTACCCAGTTCCTTCCCCTGGAAGTAACCAATATTATCTGTGTGTTTTTCCAGAGCTATTTTATGCACAAAGATCTATTGTAGAAATTTCTCATGTTTTATGCAAATGTGGATTATTTTAAACAAGCTCTTCAGGTGACTCTGGTATAGGCAATGTGAAGATGATCAGTCACCTTTTCTGGAAAGAATGTTGCCTCTTCCAGAACACATGAATTCCCACTGGCAATGTGAGTAAGTGTTTCTCAAACTTCAGTGTGTGTTGGAACTTCCTACAGGGCTTGTTAAAGCTCAGATTGCTCCCCTCTACTGTGAGAACCACCAATGTAAAGCAATATTTACTAAATTCTACACTCATAGCTTAAGTTAATAGCCTTCCCGAAATACATTAGCAGTGACCATAAAAATAGCAATATGTGGTCCTTACAAGATTGTGGACACTGTGCTAAGCACTTTCCATACATAATTTGTTTGAGCAGTAATTGTATGAGGTAGATACTATTATCCTATTTTACAGAGGGAAAATTGAGGCAGACAGATTAAGTAACTTCCCCAAGTTCACCTGTGCAGGTAGTAAGTGGTAAATTAGCCTGACTCTGCAATGCACAGGCTTAACCATCAGTCTGTGCTGCCTCGTTGCCCTCAAGATGAGGCCTGATAGATGCGTCCTTTTGAATCATCAGCACCAGACATGATTATGAGCCTCTCTGACCCCACAGTTCCACATTTCACTATGTTCCAAATGCAAAAATGTAACACAAAAGATAAATATGTACTTTTGTAATGGGAGAAATTCTTATTAAGACCGGAAAATAAAATTCCTTTTATTTCTCCTGTAATGAAATTGAAAAATTATCAATTCACCTGTAGGTCTTCAAAACAGTTTTGTAAAATGAGGCATACCATTATTTTTAACCCAACAACAAATGCTTAAAAATACAATGGATTTGTTACCACATTTGATCACATAAAGTTTATGTGCAAATATGTAGAATATATATAAAATATTGACCTGGTTAATATGTATAGATCTATTTAATTTTTTAAAAAGTAGAATGATCCAGTTACTGTGTGTTGTATCCAACTAATATCAGATTTACCAAAGTCAGTTGTTAATTTTTCACAATTTTATAAATGCGCTAATGCCACAGTGTCATCTAGATGGCTGTAGTGGGAGTATTTACACCACAGAAATCAGCAAAAGCTAGAAAATAGGGTTTATCTTTGGATAACTGTCTGTTAAACATTTATCAGCATACCACTGTTTCAAGGTCTTGTATTGCAAACAAAATGCATACATTTTCCCTAACAGGGACTTTTAAAAAGAAAGATATTTTAAATAATACGTACATTACTAAAGTTGGCACATTAAATAGAATGTTGATCTAGTATTGAATTAACTTCAATGACTGAATTCTTGCCAGTAACTAGAAATGTGGATCAGACACAACAGAATTTATTTCTCAGCTATTAAGTATAGAAATAATTATTTCTGTATTCAAAGTCCCTAAAGCTAAATATGTGATAAGAAAAAAGTGCCCCGAGGTCCTCACTCTGATAGTCCTAGAACACAAATCACAAGTCTTGGGGGTTAATTACTCTCTGGCAACAAAAGGAACAAATGTGAAGTGTGTCTGGGGCAGGTTTGATAAGTTAGCAAAGTGCTTCTAAATCTCCTGTCTGGCTCTCCTCACAAGTGTTTCCTAAAAGCAAGTAGCATTTGGGATTTTCTAGAATTAAAAAGGTTTGCATTTCTCCCAATTAGGTTGAGATTATTGATACAATTGGCCTATTGACCCTTCCCCTAAAAGTGATTAAAAAAACATTCTCTTTACTCACTTCAGTGAGTGATGGTTGCAGTTTCAACTATTGAGTAAGTATCTTTGACGGTATTTTAATTACCTACTCCCTCTTTGTTAAACCCAACTGTTGCTAGTCTGTTATTCCACTCAGTGAACAGAAAGAATAACCCTTTGACCCTGGGAACTGTTAGTGCTGCAAAAATCCCTGAATACACTGTGGGCAGTGACACAGTCATGGTGACTGGCAATGAGAGGACAGAGCAGCAGGATTTTCAAGGGCTTTCCGGTTATCCCAAGGGAACCTGCAGGCCTTTGGTGACTGACTCTGTCCTCTGTGTTCACATATTCCCTTCATCCAAAAATACACTGAATCCCCAGCACTGAAAAGCCACCCAAAAGCTTTTCCTAGAGACCTGTATGACTCCTAATGAAATAGTGTAGAGAAATAAAAGGTCTTCATTTGCAGCTGTTTTTCTCTATCCCAGCAGAGTACAGAGGAACCCAGGGAGATGGGTCACTTAGGATTTCACATCAGGAGAGGCCCTCTCCTGAATCCCCATTGTGGCATCCTGGGACCCCCATCCTCTCAGGTGCAGAAAGGACAAAGCCAACTCCTTTATCAAAGTTCTGCACTGTGTGTGCACATGCATTTGTGAAGACCGTGGCAAGTCATTTTATACCAGTCACAGCAAAAGTGTGGAAGCTGGTGAATGACTGCCCAGATTAACAAGGAGAGTGAACCAATTATTCTTCATATAATGCTATCATTTTTGCTTATTCATAAGTGCATCTGCAGAGAAAAACTGAAAAGGATGGAGTTATTCCAATATATTTGATCTATGATGGGGACCCAAAAAATCACAATTTATTTATTAAAAATGTGTATTTATTCTTACACATTTAAACGTCAGTACCTGTGTTGCCACCCTTCGAGGCCAGGCAGGTTCATGGTATTCCTGAAGAGGGGAAAATATTCACGGAGCCATTGGGATGTCTGGCATGCCTTTATTCACTGGTGTGTGAGCCACACACACTGCAAGCTACTTGTCTAACTGCATGTCTCATGACCTGGCCCCTGCTCCCCAGTGTGGCACCCTTCGTGGTATCTGTTCCCTTGCATGTCTCCCATCATCATCACCCCCAGCAGGGAGTCCCTACCTGTTTAAGTACTAGAGGGGAACAAAGCCAGAAAACTGCCAAACCCTTATATAACATACTAGTTCTGCACATGTGAGCTCACTTCATGTTATGGGAACAGTTTATGGGACCCAGTCTCAAGGCCATGAGAGCACTGGTTATCAGGCCCCTCCGAGGCTATGGGAACACTGCTTCCCCTGGTTACCCAGACAGCTGGGTGAGGAAGCCAGACTGCCTCCACTTACCCTACAGTTCCTGTCAAAGTACTCTCCATTTGAGGCAATACACCTATCAAGACATTTTTTCCACTGCTCAAATCAGGGTTTTGTTGTTGTTGTTGCTTTATAACCCTTTTCCTTTCTTTTTTTATTGTTCTATTACAGTTGTCCCAATTTTCCACCGTTGTTGTCCCTGCCCCTCTCACCCCGTGCTCCCACAGTCAATGCCCACCCTGTTGTCCATGTCCATAGGTCATTTATACATGTTCCTTTTCTAGACCCTTCCCTTTCTTTCTCTCTTTACCTCCCACCCCTTTCCCCTCTGGTCACTGTCAGTTTCAAACTGATCAATCTTTGATGCCTTTCAGTGCTTCTGCCACTTTTTGTTTCACTTCTTTCACATCAGCAAAACATTTCCCTTTGAGGACTTTTTTCATCAGGGGAAACAAAAAAAGTTGCTTGGGCAAGATGGAGTGAATAGGGAGGGTGGGGCACAGGGGTCAGGCCGTTTTTGGTCAAAAACTGCTGAACACTCAGCATGATGTGGGCAAGTGTGCTCATAAGTCACACATCATTAAATAGGCAAACCAACGAAAGTGTCTTCAAAAAAAATTTCTGAAGCTGAATGCAGCCTCTCACAACAATGCCAGCTGGTACAGATTGGTTAGAACAGTAGAACACTCACCTTGCAGGGGAAGTCTGTACTACAAGGTGTCCACCCTCCAGAAGATAATTCCATTTTTTGGAGGGTCCCTCCTCACATGTTACAGACTCACAGTCTGGGAATACACCATACCGCAATACTAGGATCTGTCTTCAAGGACACCTAGTGTCCCCTTTCAGAACCTCAGTACCTTAGAAGCTGCATCTGAAAACCTGAAGGCTGGGCTGCACCAGCAGTGACTGCCCCACTCCACCCACTGAGTCTCTTCCTAGGCAGTAATTGACCTTTCCTCTAGAATCATTTCCTTCCTTAAATTCTTCAAATTTAAGTCTTTCAGTTATCTCTGTAAGTAAGGGACAAAATTCCGCCTGCTCCTGAAGTAAGACTTCCTTAGAACAGAGTTTTCATTCTACACTAGAGCAGATTCATCACCTGAATCAGAATCACCTGAAAGCACCTATTAACAATGAAGTCCTGTGGGCACTTCCTCAACCTAATAAATCATAATTACCTTCCCCAGTCCCTGCCCTCTGAGAATGATTCCTTGATGCACTAAAATATGAAAACCCCATGCTTTAAGTTAACACTCACAATTCTGCAGGTGTTCTTCAGGGCAGTGTTGATGGAAGTGAGGGGAAAAGCTGCATGAATAAATCAAGGAAGAGCATTCCAGGTATAAAAATTGTTTTGATTTCTGTCATAAGCTTCAATGCCATCCTATATGGAATACCCAGAAATTTCTATTGGCATGAGAAATACAGTAAAGCCTTTTATTCCTTGAACTGGCCTCATTAGTAAAAAGGATCTAGGGTTTGTGGTGAGCCAAGTTCAATTCACAAGGTACTGTACAGTTCAGTCAGTGTTGATCCAGACCCTACAAAGCAGAGACTTATTTTCGGCAGACTGAAATTGTTTGAGGATTCATTTAGGAGGATTTTTGCGAGGATAGGGAAAGGAGGACTGTGGTAGGAAGGGGAAATTTTCTCTTGTTATACAAACTTGCATAGTTTGAAAGTTGCAGACTTGCAGACTTGAAAGTCTTTCTTGTGACCCAAGTTTCTCAAATGTTACTGTTCTCATCAGACAATTTTATCTAATTAGCATCTATTTTTCACTTCTTTATGCAGTAATCAGCATTCAATTACCGGAACCCAGCTGCTGATGCTAAAAAGCATTAAAAAAATAAATTCATACAATAAATCCTTAGGTGCCCTCACAATGTCTTAAACTAAGACAAAGGAGTTTGATTCCTTGACTTCCCCTTTCTTTTACCTGCATGCATTCACTTCCTTTATGTAGATCCTTTTGTGGCCTTGGCTCGTCCCAGGGCCCATTAGTGAAGGTCACAGGAAGAGGGTCAAAGAACAGAACAAAAACAAACATTGAGCACTAACAGAAGTCACCCTCAAAAGACTGTCAGAGACAAATATTTACATATTGTAATCTTTTTAATTTGGTTTTAAAGAACCAAACTAATGTTGAAGACATTTTATCTACAATTAATCTACATGCATCTGTTTGCTACAGAGAACTGTATCCTCCAGAGGAAAACTGGTCATCGCTTTGCACCATCTTTGTGTTAGATTTGTAAGGACGTGGTCATTGAAATCCTTCTTCAAAAGCCTTATAAACAAACTTGACTTATGCTTCATTAAGTGACTAATTATTTTGATAATAATTCTTTTAAAGTCAATTTCTAATTCTGACAAATTATTTATCATGTGCACTATGCATATTTTATAATACTTTGGCCACCTTAAGTCTTTCTTGAATAAGAAGGAAGGAAGGGAAGGGAAGGAAGGGAAAGGGAATGTGGGGGAAGGGAAAGGAAGAGAGAAAAAGAAGGGAGAGGTGGGAAAAAAGAGAAGAAAAGGAAGAGAAAAAAGACAAAAGAGAAGATAAAAACGAAAATGGAGGGAAAGAAAGAGAAGAAAAAGATAGATAGTGGTTTTTTGTGTGATTGATGTGAAAGTACACTGTAGATACAGAACTTGGGGTGTGACTTTGCTGGTTTAAGTCTGAAGAGAGGAATGGAGAATCAGAATGTGCAAAAGGCTTGCTTCCTATTGCCAACTATTTTATGTACCTCACCTTATTTGACAACCTTAAGAAATAGTTGAAAAATATACTTAATAAGATACTATCCTTGACATTAGGGAACTGAGGCTCTATGAGTTTACATCTATTATTAACATCACTATCACCAGTTGAAAGTCAGGCATTAAAGCCAGATAT